>JBBPBX010075391.1:0-17353 GCA_038048925.1 Garcialebias charrua | reverse complement strand
TGTTCATATTCAGATTTTAGGTCTGTTAGCAAAATATCTTATGAACCGCTGAACAAATCAGTCTCAGAAACTTTTTGTAGATGCACCTGCAGCTAACTCATTGATGGAGTCAACCTGATTCAAGATGGCCGCCAGAGCTAATTGATCCTGGTGAGTTTTCCAGATGTTGAGCTGAGGTTTGTTGTGGTTGTAGCTGAGAGTCTTCCTCGACACACACTACGAGCTTTGACACAACACACACACACTTTTTATGTGCTCGCAGCTTCGAGAACAAACTGTTTCTATGAACAGACTAATATGGAAACAAGTTGAAGTGTGAGCAGCCAGACGTTCCTGTCATCTTCTTAAATTGTCTTCATCAATAGTTCTCAGACTTCCTGAAGGTTTTTACACTTGTTTGATGTTTTATTCAGCTTCATTTCTTGTACTTTGAGAAATTATTATTTGTTATTATTTGTCCTGCGTGACAGCACATTAGATTATTTGTCAAAGTAAAGTGAAGAACAGTAGAACAGAAGAAGAAATGACAGATCTAAAGACGATATGTAGAAAAATGTGAACATCAAATAATCTTGTTAGGACCAAGACCCAACTGTCAAACCAAAGCCTGGAGCAAAAAATGACACTGAGCTCATTTTAATAATCACTGTCTTTTAAAAAGGATTTGAGAAATGAATAAGAGAGAAAATGAAAAGTTTAACAAACACATGAGTTACAGTGAGATGTAAATATGTGACAGAGGACACGAGAACACAGAATGAACAGTTTTTACAATGAAACAACAGTTTTTGTCTTAAAGACCAACAAAAACTCAGACTTGAACAAATAAATAGTAAAATGTTCAAACTGCAGTAGATGACTTATCAAACCGTTTTTCATTGTGTTGAACTCGAAAATATGACATCAAAATATATCTCTGATTTTATATATTTTTATTTGTTTGAAGTCAGAAGCAGCCACTAGGGAACACAAGCCAGTGTATCTCTGGTTCTGGTCCAAAGCCCGGGTAAATGGTGAGGGTTGTGTCAGGAAGGGCATCTGACAGAAAACAGTTTTGTCTAGGCCCGGGTTAACAACGACCACCATCGTGCTGTTAAACAGGGTGCTGGTAGAAAGTGTGCTGCTGTTAGTGGAAGATCTGGAGGAGGGAAATGTATCAGGAGACAGAGGAAAGTGAAGAATGTAGGACTGAGGGTGGACACTCTAAACGTGAAGAGCCAATAAAGATTGAAGCAACAATAATGAATGAGTTGAACGTTTTAGAAGATTATTAAGAAGTTCAAGTGTGTCACTTTATTGCTGGACACTTTGAATAAAGCTCTTAGAAAATAAAGTGACATTCTGAACAAATTGAACTGTGGTCTCATTCTACAGCTCATAAATAATAACAGAGATCATTTCACACATTTGATTGTAGATTATTAGTTTCATTCATTTATCAAACCTCCTCACTGTGTTCTGTACAGAAGACTTTTGATGAAGCTTTCCATAACAAACACACATTTTGATCAACTCATTTCAGTGTTGTTCAAAAACTCCCAAAGCTCATGTGTTTTTATTTTATGACTCTTTCACTGCAACATAGTTAATATTGATTTATTTTAAATAACAGGTGAAACTGTGTGATTACAGCAGAAGAAGTTCCTGTTCTGATGATATATATTATCTAAGTCTCAAATTTCCACCTGGCATTTTTACTTGTTTTTCACTAGAAAATAGGAAGAAAAAGGCCTATGGCCAAGTGCTTCAGCACATTTTTTCAGAATATTTAGAACTTTCAATATCTGGCGTTATTTTACATTATACTTGTTACAAAACAACTATTAAAACCGTTTAACAACTAGAAGAAAAAAAGCGAAATTAGATTTGAGAGATTTTATGCAAATGTAACACTGCATTTGAACATGAAGTACAGCTTTTCCATCACAAATTAACAATTTCAACACTATAGAACATATTTACAATGTATTTTTATTCTCACTTATTTTTACAAATAAGAAACAGACTAACAATTCAAACTGTTTACAGGCGAGTTTCCCCTCCCTACATTTCTCCTTATTATCTTCTACACAAACAAAGTACAAAGTGATTAATATTATAAAAGCTTATAGACTTGATATACTATTCCAAAAACAAAATAAATTAAAAAATTAAAAATAAAATAAAACTATAAATACATCCTATTATGTGTACATAGTGAAAACTATTATCCACAAAGTAACAAGCCTCATTCATTCAGAAATAAAATTCAAAAAGTTATTCAATTGATCAAATGTTTTTCTTCAGCAGAACAAAAAGAAACTCCTCCAAATTAAAATCATCTAGGAATCTCCTTATTGTCTTTTTTTCCTGGAAGTACATTTGTTTGACATATTTTTGTGTTGATTCTCTGCTCTGTTGCTCATGTTTTTCTCCTCACTCTGCACGTCCTTTGTGCAGAAGAGGGAGACTCACATTCACGGGCTTCCTGCAGCTGGGGGAAGGTGACTACCGTAATACCATTAAACAACCTGAAAGCGCACTTTATTTTCTTTCAAACACCATTTTAATTTTTCTGATAGCGCAAACCCTTGCAGAGTTACGGTAAGGTAATGTTAGCATGTGGAAAAGGTGTTGGCGGCGACGCGTTAGGTTTAGAAGGGAAATACTTATTTTAAATATTTAAATATAAAACTCACTCATTCTATTAATCTCTATTACTCTGCTTGTTGAGCAGCATCATCAACAAGTTGTCCCTGAATGCACCATGAAGCTGTAACAACCTATGTAGAAGAGCAACATCTGTTCAAGAAGTCTGACTGCAGGCTTATTTCTAGATGTTAGGACCTTTGAGTGTATTAGACAGAAAATCTAGAATTAATCTAAAAAATGCTAAGTCTGGTCCTCTGGACATTCAAAAAAAATGTAGAAACGTTTCGTCTTTCGTCCGAAAGACTTCCTCAGTCTGAGGTGCTATATTCATCTCAGTCTTTTAAATAGCACCCTCTCACAATGGATCAACCAGTTGGCTGATGACAGCCGAAACCAATTGCTCACATGATCAAGGAGGACCATCAGCCTAATGATGGATCGTTAGCACCCTGATGGTTGTTTGCTATTCACAGAGGGCTGAGTGATACTAGCAATCACAGCATTGTAAGAGGGAGACAGTTGAACCCGGAGGCCTCCACCTCTGTTTAATGATGGACGGTTTCTTTTCACAAAGATGGCCTCCTTTAGTCCTCTCTCAAACCATCATTCTACTCTATCAAGGATTTGAACATCTTCATCCCTGAAAGAGTGACTGCTGGCTTGGCGATAAGTGTAGATCCCAGAGTCCTGACCTGATGATGTTGATCTTTTGTACTGGACCATCCTTTTGGCTAGTGGCTGTTTAGTTTCCCTGATATAAGACTGAGCACAGCCCTCCTGACACTAGAGTCAAGTCAAGTCAAGTCAAATTTATTTATATAGCACAGTTAGAACAGATAAACTGCTATCAAGGTGCTTCACACACACACACAACATAAAGAGGCTCAAAAAATTTACAGAACAGTATCACACATCAATACAGTAGTAACAATTCTGATATTAACAGCAGTAAAGTCTAATAAAAATGTATAAGAACAATATTAAAATGAAAACAGTAAAAATATATACACTACGTCAGCTCACACAGTATGAAACACCAGAGAGAACAGATGGGTTTTTAGCAGGGATTTGAACAAGTGAAGGGAGGAGGCCTGTCTAATGTTGAGGGGCAGGTTGTTCCAGAGTTTGGGGCCGGTGACTGAAAACGCCCGATCTCCTCGGAGCTTCAGATGTGTTTTTGGAACCACCAAGAGCATCTGATCAGATGATCTCAGGGCCCGCGGTGGAACATATGGTTCCAGCAGCTCAGAGAGGTAGAGGGGAGCGAGGCCATTCAGGCATTTGTAGGTCAACAACAGGATTTTAAAGTCGACTCTAGTTCGCACGGGGAGCCAGTGCAGTGAGGAGAGAACAGGTGTAATGTGCTCAAACTTACGTGTACCGGTTAAAAGCCGAGCTGCTGCATTTTGCACGAGCTGGAGGCGTGAGAAGGAGGCCTGACTGATCCCAGCGTACAGTGCATTACAATAATCCAGGCGGGTTGTGATGAATGCATGGATTAGTGTCTCGAGATCAGGTCTGGACAGCACCGGCTTGAGCTTAGCAACCTGCCGCAGTTGGAAGAAACTCTTCTGGAGAACGGAGCTGATCTGTTTATCGAACTTAAGGTCCGAGTCAAAAACCATCCCAAGATTTTTTACGGAGTGTTTGAGGTACGGCTGGAGGGAGTCCAAGTTTATTTCATCAGAGGCGGCAGCTGAGCTAGGGCTGAAGATGATGACTTCAGTCTTCTGGTCATTAAAACTTAGGAAGTTTGAAGCCATCCAAGTCTTAATGTCGTCCAGACATTTTACCGTGCACAAAGAGAACTGGAGGGTGACAAATATCCCACCATCAACCTGGTTTGTCTCTGGAATGAGAAACTGAAGCAACACTGCCAGTCCTCACACACAGACTCTCTGCAGCAGGTGTTTCTGCGCCGCAGACATGCAGAACTTCTGCATGTCTGTCTGCGGCGCAGAAACACCTGCTCCTCCAGCACTTCTGCAGCAGAAGTGCTGGAGCAGCTGACGTGCGTCAGGTGCACGCTCACGTCCGCACACTGCTCTCATCTGTGGCGGAACAAGTTGCCGCACCTGAACTTCCTTTTTTTTTAATCGGGTAGGGTCGGGTCGGGCGGTGATTTCTAGGAAATGAGCGGGCTCCCTCGGGCTTGGGTAATTAAACTAAGGGCTCGGGTAGGGTAGGGCCGTGGATTTCCAGCCCTATGACAGCTCTACCTGACACTGAACAACATACACAATACTAGAAAGTTCCTGGAGAAACTTTGACAGGGGCTTATAGACTGCTGCCGATTTAAAGTTTCATTAGGAATGTATTACAACTCAATCTCAGCTACAACCATACTTAATTTCAACTGAATATGTCAAAGAATAACCAAGTTATAGTCAATTTTGTGTTTGATTAGGTTGCTATGGCAGCCATCTTGAATCAAAATGGCTCCAAATGTTAATAGCACACATCACAGAGCCAAATTAAATTCTTGAAATGATAGTAAAAGGTGTTTGGGTTCGATCTCAGCTACCATTGCACCAAATTTAAGTGAAATAATACTAAAAATGGCTGAATTATGGTGTTTTTTCTCTTTTAGCAAAGGTGGCCATCTTGGATTTTTGATTTTCAATCAGAATTTATTAGAGATCATTCTTAGCTACTAATTTCCCAACCTTTGTCTCAATAGCTCTAAAAATGGCAAAGTTACGGCATTTTTTCTCTTTTAGCTAAGGTGGCCATCTTGGATTTTTAATTTGGATGTTGTACGTGATAGAGAATGTCCTCAGCTAATACCTCACCAAATTTCAGCTCTCTATATATAAAGATGGCTGAGTTAAAGCATTTGAAAGTAGCTATGGTGGCCATCTTGGATTTTTGATTTTGATATAGCATTTGATAGGAAACATTCTCAGCTACCACCATACCAAGTTTCAGCACAATATCACTAAAATTGACCATTTTATAGTATTTTTTGTTTTCTGCTTTGTTGGCCATCTTGGATTTTAAATTTGCATTGCGTAGGCGATAGAGAATGTCCTCAGCTACAACATCACCAAACTTCCGCTCTCTATGTATAAAGATGGCTGAGTTAAAGTCATTTCAAAGTAGCTATGGCGGCCATCTTGGATTTTTGATTTTGATATAGCATTTGATAGGAAACATTCCCAGATATCACCATACCAAGTTTCAGCTCAATATCTCTAAAATTTACCATTTTATAGTATTTTTAGTTTTTTGCTTTGTCTGCCATCTTGGATTTTAAATTTGCATTTCATAGATTATAGAGAATGTCCTTAGTAGTAGTAGTAGTAGTAGTAGTAGTAGTAGTAGTAGTAGTAGTAGTAGTAGTAGTAGTAGTTTCTTTATTTCAGACACAAAGCAAGATCCATATATGTATACAAAAACAAAATAAAAATAAAATAAAATAAAAGATTAAAAAAGATTAAAAAGCTTTCCTATAGAGAAATAAAATAAAAATAAAATATTTTAAAAAGATTAAAAAGCTTTCCTATAGATGCTCATCCGCCAATCCTTAGCTATGGTGGCCATCTTGGATTTTAGATTTTGATATAGCATTTGATAGGAAACATTTGCAGCTATTACCATACCAAGTTTCAGCTCAATATCACTAAAATTGACAATTTTATAGTATTTTTAGTTTTTTGCTTTGTAGGCCATCTTGGAATTCAAATTTGCATTCCGTAGGTGATAGAGAATGTCCTCAGCTACAACCTCACCAAAATTCAGCTCTCTATGTATAAAGATACCTAAGTTAACGCCATTTGAAAGTAGCTATGGTGGCCATCTTGGATTTTTTTATTTTGATATAGCATTTGATTGGAAACATTCTCAGCTATCACCATACCAAGTTTCAGCTCAATATCACTGAAATTGACCATTTTATAGTATTTTTAATTTTTTACTTTGTCGGCTATCTTGGATGTTGGATTTTCATTTAAAATCTATTAGGGATCATTGTCAGCTACCAATAAGCCAAATATAAGTTAAATATCTCAATCAAAATGGCCGTTTCACAAAATCTAATTTCAAATGGCCGCTTCACCTAATTTGCTTGTTCAATCAAAATGGCCGCTTCACCTAATTTGCTTGTTCAATCAAAATGGCTGCCTCACCTAATTAGCTTATTTAATTCAAAATGGCTACCTCACCTAATTAACTTGTTTAATTCAAAATGGCTACCTCACTTAATTAGCTTGTTTAATTCAAAATGGCAGCCTCACCTAATTAGCTTGTTTAATTAAAAATGGCTAGCTCACCTAATTAGCTTGTTTAATTCAAAATGGCTGCCTCACCTAATTAGCTTGTTTAGTTGAAAATGGCCGCCTCACCTAATTAGCTTGTTTAATTCAAAATGGCCACGTCACCTAATTAACTTATTTGATTCAAAATGGTCACCTCACATAATTAGCTTGTTTAATTAAAAATGACAGCCCCATCTAATTAGCTTGTTTAATTCAAAATGGCCACCTCTCCTATTTAGCTCATCTAATTTAAAATGGCCATCTCACCTAATTAACTTGTTTGATTCAAAATGGCCACTTCACCTAATTAACTTATTCAATTCATAATGGCTACCTCACCTAATTAGCTTGTTTAATTCAAAATGGCCGCTCCACTTAATTAGCTTGTTTAATTCAAAATGGCTGCCTCACCTAATTAGCTTGTTTAATTCAAAATGGCCGTCTCACCTAATTAGCTTGTTTAATTCAAAATGGCCACCTCACCTTTTTTTTAAATATATATTAAAAGAGAAATTAAAAGTGTTTTTAAGCTAATAGTAGTCTAACGAAAAGCATAAAATAAGCTTGTTGAGAAATTTTCACAAGTCAAAAATGTCATCCTAACTCAAATTTAGACTTTGCAAAGTGAAAAAATTCTCATCCGGTGTTATTGACTCCCCTCCCCCCGCCTGCTCTCCCTAACCGTGCCATGGTCGTCCCTCATACAGTGTTTCGTAGCTAGTGAATGGAAGAGTTGTGGACAAAAATGTTTCAGTGTGTAGCAATTAGGAATGCAGCAAAAAAATCTATTTTTTTAAGAATCGAGATTCTTAGTCCTAGCGATTCAGAATCGATTCTAAAAGCCCCAAAATCAATTTTATAACGTTTTTATTTTATTTTATACTGTATTTTTTCCGCTCCTGTGTGTTCGGCCGCTGTAGAATTTTAGCCGTGTAGGGCCACCGTAGAGCAAGCTAGAGCCAGGCAGCTTCCAATGGAGCCTGCTGCAAGGAGGGAGGAGGGAGACAGCGTGTTTCAACTTGCTCCTTCGTCTAGATCCTACTATGTTCTGGGGAGGACAGAGCTTAACAAGAGAACGGTTGTTTGCAAGAAGTATCAAATAAAATTACAATACAGTATTTTGGAAATACGATAAAATGCACGGAATATGAAAGTGAATTCAGCCGACCAGTGAAGTTTGCCGCAAACTTCCAGCTGATTCTCCAACAGCTGTGAATATTTCGCTCTCTAACTCCTGCTATATGACAAAGAATTTACGAACAGACAGCTCAGTGGAAGTTGAGGGGTTTATTTTTATTTTTAATACGCTGGAAGCAACACAAGTGGAGGAGTTTAAGTATCTCGGGATCTTGTTCACGAATGAGGGAAAACTGGAGCGTGAGATCGATAGGCGGATAGGTGCAGCGTCCGCAGTGAAGCGGGCGCTGTACCGGTCTGTCGTGGTGAAGAGAGAGCTGAGTCAAAAGGCAAAGCTCTCAATTTACCGATCGATCTACGTTCCCACCCTCATCTATGGTCATGAGCTTTGGGTTGTGACCGAAAGAACAAGATCTCGGATACAAGCGGCTGAAATGAGTTTTCTCCGCAGGGTGGCTGGACTCTCCCTTAGAGATAGGGTGAGAAGCTCAGTCATCCGGGAGGGACTCGGAGTAGAGCCGCTGCTTCTCCACATCGAGAGGAGCCAGTTGAGGTGGCTCGGGCATCTGGTTAGGATGCCTCCTGGACGCCTCCCTGGTGAGGTGTTCCGGGCATGTCCCACCGGGAGGAGACCCAGAGGAAGACCCAGGACACGCTGGAGGGACTATGTTTCTCGGCTGGCCTGGGAACGCCTTGGGATTCCCCCAGAGGAGCTGCTCCAAGTGGCTGGGGAGAGGGAAGTCTGGGCCTCCCTACTTAGGCTGCTACCCCCGCGACCCGACCCCGGATAAGCGGAAGAAAATGGATGGATGGATGGATGGAAGCAACACACTTTATTCCTTCATGTAGATAAAACTCCACACAGCTCCAGCATGAAACAAGAATAACATGGGAGTTCAGCTGCAGCTCAAAGGTAACAGTTTTTCTCATATTATACTAAAACTTATAGACAAGTTGTACAACAAACTTAATGTAATTTGTCTTTTAACAGGTTGGAGAGACCAGATGAGACACATCACCTGGAGCCAGTTCTAAATGATACAATTTATGGTTTATAAATTACAGTTCATAAGAGATTTTGTGTAAACTTGAACAGGTTTTGAATTTTGTTAAAGATTTACTAAATATGAATCAATTTGTTTAAAAAACTGTGAATTCTGTATTTTATTTTGAGTTAAAAGTTAATGCACTATGGTAGGCTGAAGTCTGTTATTTTTGCATTTATATACAGTATTGTGAATACTCCCTGCACTCTAACGATCTAGTCCTCCTGTCAGTTCCTCCTGTCAGAACTGAACTAGGAAAAAGAGCATTCAGCTTCACGTCCCCTCAGCCTGGAACAACTTGCAGAAAGATCTGAAACTATCAACACTCATCTCTCCTAGATCCTTCATGTCAACCGTATTAGATAATGTCATCAGGAAACTTGACCGTTACAGATGTTTCTAAACACTATACTTATCCAATATACATGTCATTGTTGATTTTTAACTTTATCTACTCAACCGATGTCTGTCTGCTTGTTATGTATATAATTTATATAGAAATCTGTTTTGTCCTGTTGGTTTTGAACTGTCAACATCAATTATTGTGATTGTAGTTTTCTCCATTTTCTTTTTCGGTAAATGCAAATGGTTATTGTCAATTACCATGTGACGTGTGCTGCTGACCACTTGACCAGGTCACCCTTGTGAAAGAGATCTCGATCTCAACGGGCTCTACCTGGTAAAATAAAGGTGATTGATTGATTATTTTATTTTGTCTGTGATGGACTGGAGACCTGTCCAGGTGTCCCCCACCTCTCACACAGTGATGGCTGGACATGGACACCAGTGACCCCAGTGACTCAAAAAGGAAGAAGTGGGAAAAGATGATGGATGGATGAATTATTTGCTCCTAATTTTTTCTTTTATTGTTTTAGAGAAATCCAAGCAACTAAGCTAACCTAATGCTGCTAATTTGAGTTACAGGATTTTATGCACTCATGTATTATTTGTTCCTATTTTTGATATAAATATCAAATGATACAAAAAATTTGATACAATAAGGAACCTAAAATTATTTTAAAATAAATGTTCCATTTGTTTACATTGTTGTTTAATCTTCTCAGCTTAAAATACTTTTAAATAAATGTTCTATTTGTTTACATTGTTTACGGTTATTAATTAACTATGATGTTATAGTTCATTAACATCAGTTTGTTACTCCTCACTCGTAGATGTTTATTTTACAAGCTAAAATCGCAGTAGCATCAAGCTTACATTGCTAGTGTCGGGCTAACGTAGCATTAGCATAGCGGTCGCATTTTAGCAGAGCTAGTTCTTTCTCATTTGCTCCTGTGATGATTTATTGACTATGTCGCTAATTCTTGTGTCCTCTGTTGTCATTAAGACATTTTCAACACTCCCACTTCCATGTTAGCATACGGCACTAGCATGCTAACATTAGCATAGCCTATGGCACTAGCATGCTAACGTTAGCATACAGCGCTAGCATGCGGTGGCTAACGCACGGCTATTCGTATTTCCATGATAGAAATGCCCATTAGTGCACTAAATCACCAAACTGTTTTTGACAAACTAAAGTGATATCCTTCGGATTCAAAAGTCTTCTGCTTCCATTTTAAATGACAGACAGGAGGAAAGTAATGATGGGTTTCTAGCTTCAGTGTTGTTGGAAGGTAGCAAAGGAGGACAAATATGCGTCATTTCCAATCCTCCAGAAAATTACTACAGAAATCACTGCACTTCGGCATGTAGCAGGAAAAATGTAAAAAAAACCATTTCTTTAAGTTATTGACGTGAAAAAAGCATACATAGTATGTTTATGTGTGTTGTTTACTATATGAAATTCTTGTTATATCTATTTTTTCAGATTTGATTTGATTTATCCTTTAAAGGAGCTGTATGCAACTTTTCTAACAATATATTTTTAACAGATTTCTTCACTCTGTCACTACCTCCTGACATACTGATTTTAGACAAGTAATCTCTGAAAAAAACTATTGTCCCCTTGCTTCTCTAAAAGCATTTCTAAAAAGCCACAGTGACCCGCCGTTAACCAGCCAATAAAAACAGAGTTTGTAACCAGCCAATAAAAACAGAGCTTGAATTTGAATCAGCCAATAAAAACAGAGCTTGAATTTGAATTTCAGCAGAGCAAGGGTAACAGAGCCATATATGGCTCTGAGGGGGAGGGACCAGAAACGTGTCTCTGTTCAAAAATTTCCTAAGTTCCAGCGTGTTCCAGAAATGACATACTGAACCTTTAAGTTTGAGCAAAATTTACAGAAAACATGTGGCATATACAACATAGATAAAGTGTTTTGCAAGTACGAGGCACACATAAGATAAATTGAGAGAAGATAACACGACGTATAAATTGAGAGAAGATAACATGACGTGAAGAAAAGATGAAAAATAAAATAAATAAATAAATAAAAACATACACAAGGGGCTCTAATTATTAAATAAAGTTCAGTTTTTCATAAGCATTGAGAAGTTGTATACTCATCTTGCTTTTCGTCAGTTTTAATGTTTTAAGTTGGTTGTCCATCAGCTGGCATTGAAAGGTAGAAAAGTCAGGTTTTCTGTTTCTCCATTTACAGGAATGGATGAAGTATTTAGCGAGGATCAGCAGGTTGTTAAGTATGAGGTTAGCTCTACTGTCTACTGGTACAGAATACTGTAAATAGCATTGTCCTGCTTCAAAATTTTCAGGCAATCTATCAACTTCTTCTTGTAACCACTTCCTGGATCTCTTTTCAGCAGTTCATAAGTGGTTAAGTCACTAAGGAGTGACATAACTTTCTCATGATAGTCTTTCTGGTTCAAAATCACTGTGAACCTTCCTTTGTCTGCTGGGAGAATTATGATGTCTTTGTCTTTGCTAAGAGTGGTGAGTGCATCTCTCTCTTCTCTATGTTGGAAGGTGGTGGTTTAGCATTACTGAGACAGGCTGAAACTTTGACTCTGAGTTGTTCTGCTTCAAATTCTCTAATTTTGTTGTTACGGATTGCTGACTCAGTGGCTGTGATCATCTCTACCAGCGGAATTCTACTTGGTGCTACTGCAAAGTTTAGTCCCCTGGCAAGAATCTCTGTCTACGGCTGGGTGAGTTATCTGTCAAATAAATTCTTCACCCACTTCTCTGTCTCCCTGGCATGTAACTGTGTAGCGGAGTGTTGTCTTCCACTGAATGTGTTGTTATTGGAATTGTGATGGTGTTGACGAGTTATCAGTAAGTTAAATTTGTTTTGTTGTCGAGTCTTGGACTTGACATGCTGTGCTAAGCGTGCCTGATCTGTACAGTCCATCACTTGCTGAAGTGTGGTCTGATCTAGGCACGTTGTTAGTTTTTGTTTAATGTGCTCTTCTTTGGCCTTCAAGGCCTCAATAGTAAAATTGGTCTGTCTTACCCATTCATTCAACAGTTCCCAGTTCACCACAGAAAACATCAGGGGTAAGATGGTTGCCGCGTGCGGACGCACAAAGGAACGCTCTGCTTCGTGGGAGTCATAAAACTCAAACAGAACAAACAAACAACTCACTTTTCAACTTACTTCTCAAACTCGAGCATCTATCTGACCTTTATTGTTGTCAGTGGGAATTACGGTGCTTTTTGCTGCTGTCGTCAGCCTGGTGGACGGCTGGAGCCGGGGGACCTGCGGGAGAGACAGTGCTTCCGCTGCTGACGTCGGCCCTGTGGAAGGCTGGAGGAGCAGGTGAAACTCGCTCTCTTCATCTCGGCGTCGAGTCCGTGGCCTGGTGGCCGCCATTTGAGGGCTGTTTTGGAGTTGCTGGTGGACGGGCATCGGCTCTTCGGCAAACAAGCCGTGGGATTGTTCGTGAGCAACGTTGGTTCTGGGTGCGCTGGCTGTTGTTTGGCGGATGATGACGTGGAGACGCTGGTGACCTGAACCGAGGTTGGTGCGTTTGATTTCAGCTACCTTGCAGCCCGCGGGGCCGGCCATTGCTGAAAAGGACCAGTGTCGGACGTGGAGGAGGTCTGTTCTTTTTTCTTATTTTTTTTCGGGACCTACACTGCCAGTGACGTAGGTTAGTGACCTGGCCGCGTCATTCAAATTTTTTTTGGAAGTTTTGGCTTTACTGAAGTGAAAGTTTGAGAAAATGGCAGGCAAGTCCAAACGTGAAAAACAAGTCTTGAGTGAACAAAACTCTGATGAATTGGATGAAATAAAGAAATCACTGAGCTTCATCAGTTCTGAACTTGCAACGATTACATCGCAACAGAAACTCCTGATGGGCTTGCTTGATGAAATCAAGCATCTGAAATCGCAAATAAGCCTGAAGGATAAAAAAAAATTAGAACTGGAACCAAAGATTGATGATTTAGAACAATATTCAAGACAGGAAAACTTAGTAATAACTGGACTGGAAATTAAAAATCGTTTGTACTCTAGAGTTACCAAAAATGAGGGAATAACGGAGGATGCATCACCTCAAGAGCAGAGGACTCTGGAAGAGCAGGTGGTGTCTTTTCTACAAGACAAGGAGATCGACATTGACCATGAGGACATTTCTGTGTGTCACACCTTACCAAGTACATCTGGAAAATTAAAGTCAGTAATTGTCGTAAGGTTCATCAGTAGAAAAACACGAAATAAAATAATCATGCAGGCAAAAAAATTAAAGGGAACTAGAGTCTACATAAATGAACATTTAACAAAGAGAAATGGTATTATAGCAAGGGAAGCAAAAACGTTAAGAAAACAAAATAAAATAGTATCAACATGGATGAAAAACGGGAAAATATGGATCAAAGTGCAGGAAGGTTCACAACCTAAAATGATAAAGGAATTAGCGGACTTGGAAAATATTTAGATGTGATTACGAGATGGATAAGTACAATCAAGAGTTATTTCTCAAAAACATCTACAAAATGAACAGTCTGACGAACAAATACATTACACTATGATGATGTGCGATGAATCGGAATTAAAAATATATGATGTTGATGATGAAATTGAAAAAAATTATTTCCATCTATAAATGAAAGTAAATATTATAATGAAAAACAGTTTGATAACATTAAAATAATAAATGGAAGTCTCTCCACTATTCACTTTAATTGCAGAAGCATCAATGCATAAAATAATAAATGGAAGTCTCTCCACTATTCACTTTAATTGCAGAAGCATCAATGCAAGTATATCAAAGATAACAGCTTACTTAAAAAAAATAAACAACACTTTTACAATAATAGCACTTTCCGAAACATGGCTGAACGATGAAAACATAAATAATGCTTATATTGAAGGATATGAATTGTATTATAAAAATAGAAATAAAAAAGGGTGGAGGAGTAGCTCTATTTATCAACAGTGAAATAAAATGCAAACAAATTGGTGACATGTCTATAGTTGTAGATAATTTAATGGAAATGATAACTATAGAAATAATAAACAAAAATGACAAAAACTTCATATTAAGCTGTGTTTATCGATCCCCTGGGTCAAATATAGAGTTATTCACTGATAGAATCCTGGAGTTGTTAGGAAAACTGATTTGTTTCCTCTCTTTTCTATGTGGTGACTTCAACATTTATCTTGACAATAAGACAGACTCTAATAACATCAGTACTTTCACAAATTCAATGTACAGTTTAAATTTATTTCCTTTGATATCAAATCCAATCTCTGGTGGGGAAGGATCCTGAGCTAGTGTGTGAGGTTGAGAGGTTCCGGCTAGAAATAGTCGGACTCACCTCAACGCATGGCTCTGGCTCTGGAACCAGTTTCCTTGAGAGGGGTTGGACACTCTTCCACTCTGGAGTTGCCCCTGGTGAGAGGCGCCGAGCAGGAGTGGGCATACTTGTTGCCCCCCATCTTGGTGCCTGTACGTTGGGGTTTACCCCGGTGAACGAGAGGGTAGCCTCCCTTCGCCTACGTGTGGGGGGACGGGCTCTGACTGTTGTTTGTGCCTATGCGCCAAACGGCAGCGCAGATTACCCACCCTTTTTGGAGTCCTTGGAGGGGGTATTGGAGAGTGCACCTCCTGGGGACTCCCTTGTTCTACTGGGGGACTTCAACGCTCACGTGGGCAATGACAGTGAGACCTGGAGGGGTGTGGTTGGGAGGAACGGCCCCCCTGATCTGAACCCGAGTGGTGTTCTGTTATTGGACTTCTGTGCTCGTCATGGATTGTCCATAACGAACACCATGTTCAGGCATAAGGGTGTACATATGTGCTCTTGGCACCAGGACACCCTAGGTCGCAGTTCGATGATCGACTTTGTTGTCGTCTCATCTGATCTGCGGCCGCATGTCCTGGACACTCGGGTGAAGAGAGGGGCGGAGCTGTCCACTGACCACTACCTGGTGGTGAGTTGGCTCCGATGGTGGGGGAGGATGCCGGTCAGACCTGGCAGACCCAAACGTATTGTGAGGGTCTGCTGGGAACGTCTGGCAGAGTCTCCCGTAAGACGGAGCTTTAACTCCCACCTCCGGGAGAGCTTTGAACACGTTCCGAGGGAGGCGGGGGACATTGAGTCCGAGTGGGCCATGTTCCGCGCCTCTATTGTCGAGGCAGCTTATCAGAGTTGTGGCCGCAAGGTTGTTGGTGCCTGTCGTGGTGGCAACCCTCGAACCCGGTGGTGGACACCGGCGGTGAGGGATGCTGTCATGCTGAAGAAGGAGTCCTATTGGGCCTTTTTGGCCTGTGGGACCCCGGAAGCAGCAGATAGGTACCGACAGTCCAAGCGGCATGCGGCTCGGGTGGTTGCTGAGGCAAAAACTCGGGCGTGGGAGGAGTTCGGAGAGGCCATGGAGAATGACTTCCGTACGGCTTCGAGGCGATTCTGGTCCACCATCCGGCGTCTCAGGGGGGGAAAGCGGTACGCGACCAACACCATTTATGGTGGGGATGGCGTGCTGTTGACCTCAACTCGGGATGTTGTGAGTCGGTGGGCGGAGTACTTCGAAGACCTCCTCAATCCTACTGGCACGTCTTCCACTGAGGAAGCGGAGCCTGGGGACTTTGGGTCGGGCTCTCCAATCTCTGGAGCTGAGGTCACCGAGGTGGTTAAAAAGCTCCGCGGTGGCAGGGCTCCGGGGGTGGATGAGATTCGCCCTGAGTTCCTTAGGGCTCTGGATGTTGTGGGGTTGTGTTGGCTTACGCGACTCTGCAATATCGCGTGGACATTGGGGGCAGTTCCCTTGGATTGGCAGACTGGGGTGGTGGTTCCCCTATTCAAAAAGGGGGACCGTAGGGTGTGTTCCAACTATAGGGGGATCACACTCTTAAGCCTCCCTGGTAAGGTCTATTCAGGGGTTCTGGAGAGGAGGGTCCGTCGGATAGTCGAACCTCGGATTCAGGAGGAGCAGTGTGGTTTTCGTCCTGGTCGTGGAACACTGGACCAGCTCTACACCCTCAGCAGGGTCCTGGAGGGTGCGTGGGAGTTTGCCCAACCAGTTTACATGTGCTTTGTGGACTTGGAAAAGGCATTCGACCGCGTCCCTCGGGGGTTCTGTGGGGGGTACTCCGGGAGTATGGGGTACCAGGCCCATTGATATGGGCTGTTAGGTCCCTGTACGACCGGTGTCAGAGCTTGGTCCGCATTGCCGGCAGTAAGTCAGGCTCGTTTCCAGTGAGAGTTGGACTCCGCCAAGGTTGCCCTTTGTCACCGATTCTGTTCATAACTTTTATGGACAGAATTTCTAGGCGCAGCCAAGGTGTTGAGAGGATCCGTTTTGGTGGCCTTAGAATCACTTCTCTGTTTTTTGCAGATGATGTGGTCCTATTGGCTTCATCAGATCGTGATCTACAGCTTTTGCTGGAGCGGTTTGCAGCTGAGTGTGATGCGGCCGGGATGAGGATCAGTTCCTCCAAATCTGAGGCCATGGTCTTGAGCTGGAAAAGGGTAGCATGCCCTCTCCGTGTCAGGGAGGAGGTCCTGCCCCAAGTGGAGGAGTTTAAGTATCTTAGGGTCTTGTTCACGAATGAGGGAAAACTGGAGCGTGAGATCGATAGGCAGATAGGTGCAGCATCCGCAGTGAAGCGGGCGCTGTACCGGTCTGTCGTGGTGAAGAGAGAGCTGAGTCAAAAGGCAAAGCTCTCAATTTACCGATCGATCTACGTTCCCACCCTCATCTATGGTCATGAGCTTTGGGTTGTGACCGAAAGAACGAGATCTCGGATACAAGCGGCTGAAATGAGTTTTCTCCGCAGGGTGTCTGGACTCTCCCTTAGAGATAGGGTGAGAAGCTCAGTCATCCGGGAGGGACTCGGAGTAGAGCCGCTGCTTCTCCACATCGAGAGGAGCCAGTTGAGGTGGCTCGGGCATCTGGTTAGGATGCCTCCTGGACGCCT
>JBBPBX010075390.1:0-17354 GCA_038048925.1 Garcialebias charrua | reverse complement strand
CAAGAAGAAGATTTTGTAAACTGTGCGTATGTTTGATGGTTGGGTTTCCACACTGCTTTTTATGTGTATTTTCTTTTTCAGGTTCTGCAGATTTAACTGAGAAGGGGGTAATTTGTGTTTCTGTTGTGTTTCATCACACTCCAGGGTTCAAAGTTTGACACTGTAGAGAATTTCGAACTATATCAAGCATGGCTGAGGGGCAGAAGAGGCTAATGGTAGCTGCAGGTGTGGGGTCAGTGATTATAGTTTCCACTATTCTGTTGTTGGAATATTTCTGTGTGATACCAGGTCATCCTAGCTGTCATCCTGTACCTCCTCATCAGAGGAGTGAGAGAGATGTCCTCAGGCCGAGGACATGGACGCGGGTACAGGATGCTGGTCATATATCGATGAATTTTTCTGAAGTCTTGCAGAGGAACTCTTGGTACAGGTATGCGCAGTTTTTGGCCAGGAGTCGCCACAGGTCTGAGTCTTACATCTGCACCCCACTTTCTGTTGAGGAATCACAGCGGACGTTGACGATTACACCTCTTGACCGGATGTTGTCATTTTGTGTTCTGCAGATGAGCTCCAGAGGATTCTACATGGAGCACCTGCGATGTCAGCCTAAGTGGTGCAAATTGAGTACATTATCACACCCGATGGTGTTAGCTCAATTTGGAGCACCTGCGATGTCAGCCTAAGTGGTGCAAATTGAGTACATTATCACACCCGATGGTGTTAGCTCAATTTGTAGAATGGCCATCCAGTGGACAGTTTCCTGTCTGTGTGCACCGCGTCCATCATCAGGACTCATATCAGGTGGTAGTGGGGTCCCTCCCTGAGGAGAGGTGCAGGGCGGTGTACCATCCGAGCAGGGAGTTCATGAGTGTGCCTAGCAGCAATGGTACGTATCCGGTTGAGGACGTGGCATGGCTGTGTGGACATCAGGTATTCCTGACCTTGCCAGTGAACTGGACTGGGTGCTGTGCACCTGTTGCAGTTACAGAGGGGTCGTACCTGGTGTCTTTGAGTAATGGTTCTCACTATGTGGGACATTCAAAGACTTCGGACGTCAGTCAGCTCGAGTCTTCTTGGGGTTCAGAGGTCCCAGTGGAATGGAAGCGTGGCTTCTTCCCGGGGTCGAAGGTCGGGGACCACCTGTTGCGCATGGAAGCTTTAGATTACCAATTTGGGATGTTCATTTATGATTCGGTGCAGGCGTTAGGGACCACCTCTGCAGAGCGGTGGGCCATGTATGTTGTGTCTTTACATCATAATTTGCTGTTGGATTTGTTTAAAGCATCTGTTAATGGAGTGTGTGAGGTGATTAATGATGGCACCTGCTGTACCTTTATACCTGATGCGTCTGCTTCAGATCCACAGGTCAGGGTGACAGCGGCCCTGCGCCATCTGAGAGAGCTTCAGAAGCATCAGACGGAGGAGGCGCACACAGGGCTGTGGCATGCACTGTCTTGGTTCACGAGAGGGTCATGGCAACAGGTGTTGGTCAAGCTCTTGGCCTTGCCACTAGCGATTCTGGTTCTGTTCTGCCTATTTATGGGGTGTGTTACACCTTGTGCACGGGCAAAGATCTCGAGGATGATTGCTTCCAGGGAGGTGGAGGATTATGGGACGGCGTTTCCCCTGGTGCAGGCGGGGTGCAGGCCATCGCCTGCCGCACAAACTCACCTGTATTTGGCAGACAACAGATACCTGTAGTAGTGGGGAGTGTTTGAGTGTGGAATGGAAGAGTGTTGCTTTTGTCCTGATTATATTATTTCTCTAATGATCTTGCTGTTTGGAGGGGGTTTCATGTTTTCATCTTGTTTTTCGGGTTTAATGATGGAGTCAGTTTGGGGTTAGTCGGGATGGTTGGTTCTGGGGTCAGATGGAGGTCAGGCGCAGTTCGCTGCTGGGGGAAGGAGCTCTAATGTATTTGGCTGAGGCCAGATACCTGTAGAGTGGATGAGGGGTTAAGTGGTGGAAACCGCATTTATCATTTTTATCCTTGAGTAGATTAGGCCACTACGGCTTTCGACGGTTGATTATTGTTTTTGTGTTTAGATGATGTTTAGTTTTGGAGTCGGATGGAGGTTTGGACTAGGGTTAGTTGATTTTGGTGGTTTGATTACTTGATTTTTTTTATTTTCTTGTTGTGGGTGGTTTTCCTTCGCTGGTGTGTTGGGATGGGGTTCCTCTGCGGGGGCCCCTGGTGCTCTGCTGGTGGTTGCGGCCTATCTTTGATAGGCCGAGAGAGGGAGATGAAGGATAAATCACTGTTATACACGTTATTATGATTAAACCTATATTATTCACATGATCAAACCTATAGTAGAAGTGTTTCTATTCACAAATGTGTCTCATGTAACCACAAAGGGTTTTACATGTTCAGGTGTGCCAGCATTAATCTCACGGACCAAGCTGATGGACCAGGCCTCGACCCACGAGCCACCTCTTTGAAGCAAACCAGAGCTGCACATAACACATTCCAGGGGGGGAGGGCACACATGCAGCAAAAACATCTTTGGTGTACCACACACATCAGAAATCATGCTCAATACACAGGCTCACACTTAGTTAATCACACACAAGGTGCACAGGACAATAACTTGTTTAAACTTAAGCAAAACTCGTTTAAATCTAGAACTGCTCCTCTGAATTGGCACAAACAAAGAAGCACACAAACTGATAAAGGTCAGGAAGCAGAGACCTTGAGCAGGATCATAAATCTCGTTGCTAAGGCAACTATCAGGCTTAACCAATGGGACAACAGCAGAATCCCAAAACAATTTATGGTACCACATAACATCACGTATCAAAGAGACACTTTAGGCATTCCTGGAGCGACTTCACGGCGAGAGGTTCGATCCAGCAGCTTGGTTCGTGTGCACATGAATTGACCTAAATGCCCATTTTCTGTTTAACCTGTTTTAAACCTGTGTCTTAATCAATAAACCTTACTTTTTCTAAGAAACGCCTGGTCATTCAGAACACGTCTTTAACTGAAATTCCTTCAGTTTGTAAAGCCCTCACTGGGCAGAGAGCCCGTAGCCTTTCCTGTTCCTGAGTAAGGACAGGAGCAGGTGGAAAGGAGGAGAGATCATAGTCTAGACTCTTATGATTCAGAGTCAAGACCTTGGGAGTGTATGCAGGATTAGGCCTTAGTGTGACCTTTAACCCGTCAGGGGCAAATCTGGTACACATTGGATGTACAGACTGCATGGAGGTCACCCACGCGTTTCGCCGAGCAAAGTGCCAGGAGTAGAGCAGTTTTATAAGATAGTAAATCTATCTTAACCTCGCTCAGTGGCTCGAATGGAGGGTCACAAAGAGCCCCCAGGACCAGGCCAAGATCCCAACCAGGGGTCAGGGTCCTGCTGGGTGGTTTAGTCCGAAGGACACCCTTCATAAATCTTATTATGATTGGATGTGCTCCAGGTGTCCTGTGTCCCCAGCCTTTGTGACAGGCTGAAATCGCTGATAGGAAAACTTTAATCGTTGAATAAGAACAACCTTTTTCCAGTAAATCCTGAAGGAAAGTCAGGAGCTGAGCCAAGTCGCATGCATAAGAAATAATATTTCTTTCTGAGCACCAGGCTTCAAAAATACGCCACTTTTGTGAGTATAATAATAATAATAATAATAATTAATTCAATTTATAACGCACTTTTCATTACTGAAAATCTCAAAGTGCTACACATATATTGAATGCTCCACACATTCATAAACCGGTGGCGGCAGACTACCATGCAAGGTGCTTTCCAGTCCTACCGGGAGCAACTCAGGGTTAAGTGTCTTGCCCAAGGACATAACGACACATGGTGTATAAAGTATAAAGATTGTGTTGATCCAGCACGGGCATTTTGTATGGTCAATACCACATTTTCTGGCAAGCCTGATGCCATCAACTTGTTCTTTTCAGCCAACAAGCTGAGACTTTTGGCAGTTCCTGGCCTAAGTGGTTGTACTGCCCCTTCTGGTGACACAGAGGCTGTTAACCCCTGGAGGTCAACCAGATTGGGAAGAAGGCCTCCTTGCTGATGTGCTCCCAAGTTACCCTGCTCAAGGTTAATTGAGGGCCGATGTGACCTGTCATCCTCATTAAACAGGTTTGGAGCAGAAAGTCTATTTTCCTCCTCTAAGTTTGGAGTCCTGCTGTGAGGCTGCGAGTTATGTAAACGAGCAGATCTCCTGACTCCAATCCGTTTTCTGAGGTGGTCCAGTCTACTGGTCCTTGGCTTTAATGGAGCGTTGGTACCAGGTAAACCGACCGAGGTCTGTGTATCACCCTTTGGGGGAATTATTTTTGAAAGCAGTTTTGGATCAGCACAGAACGGGAGGAGACATGCTGTCTGAGTACTGCTCGGGCATTGCGTGTCCCTCATTAATAACAAAGGAGCGGTTGCACCGTGCAAGCGTGGGAGTGTTCCTTTTGGTTTGGCAGACTTCAGATTATTTGATGATAAAGAGCTCAGTCCCTCTTGAAAAACAGTAAGAGAGATCTGATTCGGCTCTGACTTGTTTTTCATCCACAACAGGCTGAACACAGTCACTGTTGTGAAGGTGTGAAGTTTGTGGCTGCCTGAGGGCATCTGATGTAGCCCCCCCGTCGTCAGACTCTGTCAGCTTGCCTCCCTGAGGTGCGGACATGTCACGTGTTCGTCTGGTTAGTGTATTGGCTGTCCCATTGTTCACAACGGAACGAGGGCTTGAGCATGTGACCCTCCCCACCTGTCTCCCTGAGAGGTGGGGGGGGGGGTTCGCAGATGCCTCTGTGTCTGCTCATTGCAGAGGCACTCTGCTGGGGTTTATTAATTATGCTAATACCCCGTGGGCCGTGAGGGAGAGGGGGGAAAGGCCCTCTCCCTTTATGGCGGATTGCAAGCCAGAGAGACCTGTTTTGTTGAAGGTTGTGTGTTGTTGTTGTTGTTGTTTTTTTAGAGTCAATAAAACAGAGAGGAGCTGTTTCATGAACTTTATTTGTGCTTATGTGCAATGACGTACATGATTTTTTGTCACTCACAGCAGAGAAAGCATGATTTGTGCATGCTGTAAATAAACTAGCTGTTTGTACTGTGTTACAAGCAAAGTCTGGACATGAAGGGGTCATTCCCGTTACCACGTGGGTGGGTGATCCTGTAACGTGGAAACGTGGACCTGGTTCATCAGGCACGTTTCTGTCTGTTGTCACGATTCGCCGAGGAGGCCCTGTGCTTGGTCGCCTGGCGAGGGACAAACCTGTTTTTGCTCCATGCGTGCTCGGTACGAGGTGGGCCCTGCGGGGGTCTTTGCCTGGGCTCCTCCTCGTATGCTGGCCGCTTCTGCGGTGGGGCACGCGTTGCCGAGTGGTGCCGAGACTGCGCAGGTCTGCTACCAGCAGACTCCCTTGGGGGGGGCGAAGCTTCTCCGGGGAATGCCCACCCGGAGAGCTTCCGCCTGTCTGCGTCTTTGGTCCAGCTTGGTCTGAATTCGCTCCAAAGCTTTACCAAATAATCCCTCCGGCTCTATCAAGTGGTGGAGAAAAGGCACTTTTGTCCCTCCGGGAGATCCGTCAGCGTCATCCAGAGGTGGCGGATCGCGATGACCACTTCCGCCATTCCCTACCCTGCGCAACAGCAGCTTGTGGGTGCAGTTGCACCCATCATATGGAGCAAAAAGTCTGTTGCTCTGCGGGCTTCATCCAGCAATTTGGCAACCGCCTGCTTGTCTGTTGTTGTTTGGAGCTGTTGCAGTTTTTCGGCCAGGTAAGCTTGCATTAACGCGGATGTGTTCATGGCGCGTGCCGCAAGTCCCTGAGCCTTGGCATTTCTCGAGTAGAGACGCTGAGGCTCGACAAGCCTTGCTGGGAAGAGTTGGTTTTGTCCCGGATGACCTAGGAGCTAGGTGAGACGCTAGTGTGTCCTCAATCTGAGGCACGTTAGCTATTCCCACTTCATCCATCCCATCCACGTTGAGGAACTGTGAGAGGGGGAGAAGCATAGGGGCTCGTGGTTGAGTCCAGGTGCGAGTTAGTTCTGTGAGGAAGTCCGGGAACACGGGCATCTTTTGCCTCGTGGTGGCCTGCTGCTTCGAGTAAAAATAGTTTCCTGCCAGCCTCGTGACCTGTTGGCGAGGCGGAGGTTCAGGCCATGGGATGTGCAACGCGTCCGTTGCTCTGTGGCACAAGTCGAACAGAGCAGGGATAGAAAAATCAGTTTCTGAAAGCACAGGTATCGGGGTCTGGGAGAGATCTTCACCCTGATCCTCCAGTTCCACGTCCGTCTCCTCCGTTGAAAATTCGCCAGAGGCTGAAATCGAGATCTCGTCCTCGTTCATCATGCCCCAGGTGTCGAATTTGACTGTTAGGTCCACCATGGGAGCTAGCACGTCAGGGCTGTCGCCCCATTCGACACATGTGCTGTCATGAAGAGCCATGTTCTCTAACTCCGGTGTGGGAGTGAGGGGCTCCGTGGTGTCTGCGTCCATTGGTGTTGCTGAAGAGCCCATGGCTTTGGCGACGAGGTCAACCCGATGCCGCAGCACCGCATCCATCATGAGGCTGCAGTGTGTGCAAAAGTCGGGCGCATCCAGCGCTGTTGTTGCATGAAGAATTCCCAGGCAGACTGGACAGGCCTCGTGGGTGTCTGTTGCTGTGAGGGAAAAGCCGCATCCGCTTGGACAGGCGCGCGAAGTTGGGCTCGCCGTCCCGCTGGTTTTCCTTGGAAGTCTCGCCTTTCGTTTTCCTTTCTCCGGAGGCATGTCCGAGACGAGGCGAGCGAGTCCTTCCAGAATCTTCTTTCTTTTTTCTTGAAATGTCTCCTCCGTTGCGTCGCTTTCGCTGGCTAGCTCGCTAGGAGTTAGCGAGGTAGCTTTTTTCTTGTGGCGTAGTTAGCGCCGTCAAGCGAAGCAACCTGTAGAGAGAGGAGAAAATACTTTGGGGTTAAGAGAAATGTGCCGGACTAGCTTTCGCTAGTCCAGTAGTATGTAGGAATAATTCTCTGTGCGCTCTGTGCAGGGAGCAAGCTCACCTCAGGTTGAGCGATGAAGCAACAGAGAAGTCCCGCGAAGAGGTAGTTCAGGTTTAAGCGAGGTGAAGGGCAAAAAAAAGAAAGATGGAGGGGCGCAAGCCGCTTAAGTACCCAGAGGGCGGGGCCTCTGGCACGGCGATGACGCCCCTAGCCGTAAAGGCGTGAGTATATTCCTTCAGGTGATCGCGTGGGGGCGCAATTCCCATAGCAAGTATGTTGCACTGAGAGACCAGACTGAAAGGGAGCTATAAAACAGTAGTAGTTCACAAAAGCATATTCCAGTTTAGACTGAAAACAATCCTAGATCCAGCAGACATGGATTGAAAAGTAGATATTTTCTAATTTTGTTCAAATCCCACCTCTGAAAATCATTTTATGGAAATTTTCCATTTTCTCTACAGGATTTTCTTTTTGTGTCGTGGAGTTGCTGGTTTGGATCTCCAACAGTCACTGTGCAAGAGGTGGGAGACACCTGGACAGGTCTTCAGTCCATCACAAGGACACAGAGACACAAACAAGACAACCATTCACCATCTCAGTCACACCTGACCATTTAGAGTTACCAATCAGCCAGTGGTGTGGTCTACATTTTTGTAGTGGGTATACCGCAGATAGTTTACGCTGGACGTTGGACACCGTTGAAGCCACAGAACGTGAATGTCCAACGTAAAACTTTACCATGGTTGGTCCATATTGTGCTTGGAAACCAAAGTACACTGGTTAGTACAATGTAATTGTTGATTTATTTTTAAGCATATTGAACATTTCCAAATTTCTCTGATGCTTATACAGGTAGTCCCCGGGTTACGACGGCCTCGACTTACGACGTTTTGCAGTTACGAACGCCCTCCCATTGAAAAGCATTGTTCGAGTTACGCGGTTTATGCGCGTTTACATAAAAAAATGCGGTACCGAAACTCACCGGAGGACAGTGGAAATTTACAGGAGGTTTACAGGAGGGAGGGGGGAGAGTAGCTTGACGCACTCAGTGGAGGCCTCATCGTTTGGACAAGCAGACCAGAGGAAGAAGAGCTTAGGAGGGCAGTTTTTGTCACCAGACGGCAGAAAGGGCGGAGCTGGACCGGAGGAGCAAGAGCTAACATGCTAACAGACCTTGCTGTAAACAGTCTGGACCGCGTGAACTACAGGCAGCCTCAGATGTTGGAGGGACACCAAGCTAACATGCTAACAGGCGGAGGAAGGCTTCACCAGCTCCCAGTAAGCAATTAACTCTTTTTTTCCCTTCATTATGGCTCTGAATGTATGTGGTTTTTGATAATTATGTAGGATAATGTGTTAGGATAGGCTAAGTGCTTGGTAAAATAGAGTACTGTATGTATGAGGTGCCGTTCGCACGTATTTTCCGACTTATGCCGATTTTCGAGTTACGACGCGACGTAGGAACGGATCTCCGTCGTAACGGATCTCCGTCATAACCTGGGGACTACCTGTATTTAAATAAATGTACAACAAACTTTGTACAACAGTTGGCTTTGTATTAAAAACATTTTATAGAATTTTATAAAACTGTATCAAAGCAAAACATTTTTAAGTATTAATTAGTAAATACATAAGTATTAATTATACAATAATTCACTGGATAAGTGAATTTAATGAACAAGCTCTGCATACCAATAGGCTGTTACGGAAGCATTAAACTGCCGTTTAACATATCAATTGCATGTGCCTAATGATATGTCATGTATCATTGGGCACTTTTAAGCAGGTATAATGAAATCCTTAAGCTTTTCAAGTGGGTATACTCTGTATACCTGCATATTCCATGTACTACACCACTGGTTATGACCCATCGATTCCAACAGCCTGCTGCAAAATAAATAAATATTCATTCCTTTTATGCATTAGTTAAATGTAATGATAGTTTATGGACTTTTTTTGTTTGTTTGTACAAATCCACAGTTTATTTTCTAAGCTGGCAAAACTAAAACTACAGGTGTTTTGATAAGCCTTCTCCTAGTGGCTACTTTTCTTCTTTTTTTTATTTTTTAATCTTTCACTTAGGTTAGGTTAGGTTACTTTATTTATACCCAAAGGTAAATTTGGTTTGCAGTGGTACAAAGATCCACAAACCTCATTGGTGTGTGTGTTCAGTTGGGCCAGGTTTTGTGTGAACATTTTTCTATGAGTAAGGAGATGAAGAGGATATAAGCCTGGATTAAGTTCAGGGGATGATTTTTATCCTTGCGGGGGGTCTCTAAACGATAAGTGATGGATGCAAGGTGACCCTGACTGGACACACACAGACAAACACACACATATACACATACAGATTAACTGTTAGAAAAAACAGATTTGAACACTAAAAGAGTAATACATATATGACCAAATGCGTATATACTGTGCCTCATGTAGGCATGGACACAAAGGAGTGTGAAGAAGCAATCATCTCACAAACCAAGTCCTAAAACGCACACACATGAACATGCAGGTGTGTAATGATCCCCAAATGGGGATTATATAGTGCTGATGTTGGAAGTGAAAGAAAGAAAACCTGGCTCTTCTAAAGTTTTCACCTAATTGTCACGGCAACAACACTAACAGTATTGACAGTGGATAGAATCACACCTTTAATAACGTCTGCTTCCTTTTTATCCTTCTTTTGTCGTTTCTGCTTGAGCATCAGACTTCTGGGTGTCCAAGTTATACCAAGTGTGTGTCTGACATACTGTGTACTCAGCAGCCATCTTAAAATAAGCCAAACTTTTATCTGGGTGTGACTTTTTCCTGTGAAAACGCTCCCTTCTTGTTGGCTTCTCCTTTGTTTTCCGTTATAGCGTTCCTGTTTTGTGTTCACGTTGGAGGCACTGATCAGATTTGGCCATTGGAAATGAGATTTCATAGAACTGTGTTTATCCCACATTGCTCAACATGACCTCTGCTTTGTTTCAGTCTTTCTGTGTTTTTGGTTTTATGTAGTGCACGGACTCAAGGGGGGCAAACCAGCATTCAGATGTGCACACATCCTCACACTCGTTACGTCCCTTTGAAGTGCATTTGACAGAAAACCTCAACACAGTTTATTAAGAATGAAATCAATACAGGAACAGAACAACACCAGGTACAAAGACAGTGGGAAGTGTATAATACAGGAAACAGTGTAAATTGGGTGTTCGGTTTTGGAAGACTGGGGCCACTGGGTCTTGACTTGGTTTTTTGAGGTAGGTGTGGTGGGTCTGATCTAAAGACTCCTGTAATGTGCTCACATAGATTGTCAGAAAACTTTGGGGAACTGAGGGTTAAACGATAGTGTAACACTGTAAAATGAAAAAAAATATATATATATAAATAAAACTGATAATTGTTGTGCATTTTCTTCTTTTTGATTATATCCTAATAGACTAAAAGCTGTTGGAAACCCACATATGGACCGACCCAACCCTAAGTCGTTTTAAATCAGCATGGTTTGGTTATCATTTAGACCCAACAGGAGTAACAGGCCAAATTAACCCCTGCCCAGATTAAACCTGGGTATAGTTTTATCCTCCAGGTTTTATAGTTAGCCTGGGGGATAAACTACCCTAGGTCAAATTATACAAGGAGGTGTGGAATAGCATTGGCAATAACCATCCGGGCCAGAAAATACCCATCTATATAGCCATATATACCCCTAGTCTGGCCTGAGGGGTTTGAATTTGCCTAGGCCAATTCATACTTTGGTGTAAAATTTGGCCTAGGCCAATTTATATGACCTATACCAAATATTTAGAATTTTAAGACAATGGTCATTTAGCTTTCTCACTTAACTTAATTGACAAAGCTGAACCCCCAATAAAATGCTAAAAACAATTAATTGTTTTTATTGTGTCTATGACTCACCACACGAGGGTGTATCCTGGCCTGAGGGGTATGAATAAACCTAGGTTATTTTTACACCATAAATTGGCCTTGGCTGTAGTATACCTGGAGTATGATCTAGCCCTGGCCCCTTTAACCTCAGGAATAGTCCATACTGGGGGTACTGTATACTATGGCCTGTTACACCAGGTTAAGTTTTTAACTAAAGTGTGGGTTGAAATGACAAATTTGTTAAAACTACTAAAAAGTTTAATAAGATTGAGCAACCCAAGATCTGCACTTATAAATAATTGTATCTTGGGTTGTGCTATACCTGGATCTATTTGCTATTGGCATCAGCTAGCTAGCACCAACTAATGCTTTTTCTTTTGTTGAACTCAAACTAATCTAGTACAAAGTAAAGGTGTTAACGTATTTGTTGTTTTTACCATCTTACTTTCTTTCGGCTGCTTCTTTCTTCAGGGGTTGCCACAGCGAGTCAGAGTCAGAGTACTTTTATTAACATTGCACAAGTTTGCACCAGTACAGCGTGAATATGTACGCACAGTCATCCTGAAGGGGACTACGTGTGAAGCTGCTGCTATCAAGACACCATATGAGACATCAAAAGATATATCACATTTTGTCTTTCAGCGCGGCCTCTCCCATCTGTATCGGGATGAAGGTTACAGGTGTGAAAACAAGGAAAGAACCATGAGGGTAGTAGCGTTGGTATTACAAAAAAGATATATCACATTTTGTCTTTCAGGACACCATATGAGACATCAAAAAAGCACACATTTAAGACAAATCACATTTGCATTTGAGGGCGAAGCAGTGAGACAAGTCCATGAGCTCCATTCAGATTAGCCAGAGTTCTGATGATGACGTGATCAGCCAGCCTTATCTGACTCAGAGGACACAGAATAGTTCTCCGGGGAGGGGGGGGGGTTGCGACAGAAGCTTCATTTCTTCAGTTGCTTCACTCCGGAGATTTTGTAGTCAGCCTGTCCAGGCTGACTCAGGGAGTCTGATTAGATTAGCATGATTTATCTTTAGGGCAGGCTCACAGTGTTCTTTCTGTGGCCTTGAGTCCAGGTGGCTGTCTGGAATCCAATACACTCCAAATTATGGGAAACTTTTCACCGACCCGAACTATGAATCAACCTCCAGATGTGACCCTCCTGGGTGCTGCACATGAGTCCCGAACCTTACCGGTGGTCTGCGGTCCTCTGCCGCCTCCACTTTGTGGTTCAGCTCATAAAGCAGCTGATTCATTGATGTCACAGCTCGGATCACACTCTCGGTTTGAGAAGGGAGCTTCGACAGCGCGTTGATCGCCTCGGAAGTCTTCCTGATTTTCCGATAGAAGAGAACTCCACACAAGCCAAAAAGCAGAGCACCTGCTATCATAATTCCAATTATGAATATATCCTCCACATCCTCGACAGAAAGCACGTCCAGGCATAACATCTTCCATTCGCCCCAGGAATCCATGATATACCAGCAGGATGCGACTGCAAAGGGCAAGCCGGTTCCCCAGGACTGGAACGCTTCGTAGAAAAAATGTTATCAATAGACCCTGATGCATGCTCAATAATCCAGGTAGAAAAATCCAAAAAAGCTAAGTCTGGTCCTCTGGACATTCAAAACACAAAACAAAACAAAGCAAAAAAACTGTGGAAACGTTTCGTCTTTTGTCCGAAAGACTTCATCAGTCTGAGAAGCTGTGTTCAGCTCCGTCTTATAAATAGCACCCTCCTACAGTGGATCAACCAGTTGGCTGATGACAGCCTGAAACCAGCTGCTCACATGATCAAGGAGGACCATCAGCTTGATGATGAATCATTAACACCCTGATGGTTGTTTGCTATTCACAGAGGGCTGAGTGATACTAGCAATAACAGCATTGTAAGTGGGGGACAGTTGAACCCGGAGGCCTCCACCTCTGTTTAATGCTACATCTAAGGCCCTGTTTACACGGACACTGTGGGGGAAAACGGAACTTTTGGGTATGTTAATTAGATTAAAAGTTTTGCGTTGACACGGATCTGCTCAAATCTCCCCCCTCCCTCATGCACCCCCCCTTTCACCCACTGCGCATGCGTGCTGCCTCACTCTGCTGGCAGTCTGCTACTTTCTTTTGTGCTAAAAGTTGAGCTAACAACAAGTTAACAACAAGTTAAAGCTGGATTTTGGATAAGAGTCGACAGATTTGACACCAAGCGGGACTGCTTCATCTAACAAGCTGCACACCAGACGCTGAGTGGACTGTGGACCAGAACCGGACTTTACTCCGTGATAAACAGCTGACTTACAGCAGGTAAATCAACGTTCTTAATATAATGTTTGCTTGTGTTTAATTTGATCACACAACAACGGAGTTTTTATTTATTTATTTATTTATTTATTTCTGCCAGGTGGAGCTGTCGTTCCAACAAACAGGCAGACCGGTTCTGATGGGTCCAGATGAACACACAGCAAGAGTCCAGTTCATTAACGTAGTTACAGTTCGGTTCACGTGTTTTAATAGTGTGTTCAGTTTAATTCTCAGTGTTTGTGTTACGTAAAGTTTGTGGTGCTGAATAAATAAATAAATAAATAAAAAATAAACCTGGTGTCTTCATTTTCACAGCACGTTACGCACTGTTTAAAAAATGTAACGAGTCCAGATAGATACTGTAGTTCAGATAAATTTACATCTCCCACGCCAACATAAATACTGTTTATTATTGTTAAACTGTTATATTTTGCAGCGTGACACGTGAAATGTCCGCCTGCCCTAGACTGTCCGCGCGTGCGAGCTGCGCGCATGTGGTTGACACAAAAGATCAGCAGGAGATGTTTACATTATCAACGGGGGGTCAGCGAAAAACTTCCACCCTGAGAGGTGGATCAGGAAAGTATCGGAGTCAAAGAGGGGGGCCAGTGAACTCGTGTCAACGATAAGCAAAGTCGCAAAGAGAAAGTAGCGGTTCCACTCAAAATACGCGCCGTGTAAACTGGCCCTAAGGTTGAATCGCAAGTGGTTCCTGTAGTCCGCCCTCTTCCTAGCTGTTTTCTCAAACTCTAACAAGTTTGAGGCAATCCTGGCCAAAGTGGTTCAAAATGTTATCAATAGAGTTAACAGCACACAAAACCAGATCCATCGAGAATTTACGTTCGAGCGAGCACTGAAAAAAATAAAAACTGCAGACAAGACAAAGTGGCAAAGCAGGGAGAGGAGAACTCATGAGGGAAGGAGGAAAGCTGCTGATCCGTCCAGAGTCGGAAGTGGAACTGACGTGTTTCTCATGGTTAAAGTTCAAATTTCTCCTCCAAACTTTTTACACAACAACTACAGACAGATCAGCAGGAGTCTCCTCTGGGACCAAACACAAAACTTCTCGTCTTTTTAGAATGTCCTCCAGTCTGTTTGAGACCCCCGGTCCTGCCATGAAACAGGCTGTGCTGGGTCTTCTGGGATGTTGGGAGGCCTGTGCAGCCCAGAATATTTAATACCAGACAGATGAATTCATCATCAACGATAACTGGCACCAAATGTTTCAAGGTCAGAGGTCAGGAGAAACTCCAGCTGTGGATGTTTCTGCAGTAATCCAGAGAGTTCTAGATCCTGACTCTGACACCTCAGCAGAGGCTTAAGGACATTTCAAGGTCAAGTTGTCTTTCTCATTCGTACCACATGTGGTACATGAGGTGGAACGAAACTATGTACACTTGGTCCCAGTTACATCCAACAAAAATACAAAATGTAAAGAAATCAGTAATAAGATCTAAAACATGAACTAAGAAATACACTAAACACTAATATTACAAAACAATACACCAAACAACAGCAGCACGAACATGAGTCTGTATGAGCAGATGAGCACGAATGAACACAGCAACATGAAACAGATCAGCAGCAACATGAAACAGATCAGCAGCAACATGAAACAGATCAACAGCAACATGAAACAGATCAGCAGCAACATGAAACAGATCAGCAGCAACATGAAACAGATCAGCAGCAACATGAAACAGATCAACAGCAACATGAAACAGATCAGCAGCAACATGAAACAGATCAGCAGCAACATGAAACAGATCAGCAGCAACATGAAACAGATCAGCAGCAACATGAAACAGATCAGCAGCAACATGAAACAGATCAGCAGCAACATGAAACAGATCAGCAGCAACATGAAACAGATCAGCAGCAACATGAAACAGATCAGCAGCAACATGAAACAGATCAGCAGCAACATGAAACAGATCAGCAGCAACATGAAACAGATCAGCAGCAACATGAAACAGATCAGCAGCAACATGAAACAGATCAGCAGCAACATGAAACAGATCAGCAGCAACATGAAACAGATCAGCAGCAACATGAAACAGATCAGCAGCAACATGAAACAGATCAGCAGCAACATGAAACAGATCAGCAGCAACATGAAACAGATCAGCAGCAACATGAAACAGATCAGCAGCAACATGAAACAGATCAGCAGCAACATGAAACAGATCAGCAGCAACATGAAACAGATCAGCAGCAACATGAAACAGATCAGCAGCAACATGAAACAGATCAGCAGCAACATGAAACAGATCAGCAGCAACATGAAACAGATCAGCAGCAACATGAAACAGATCAGCAGCAACATGAAACAGATCAGCAGCAACATGAAACAGATCAGCAGCAACATGAAACAGATCAGCAGCAACATGAAACAGATCAGCAGCAACATGAAACAGATCAGCAGCAACATGAAACAGATCAGCAGCAACATGAAACAGATCAGCAGCAACATGAAACAGATCAGCAGCAACATGAAACAGATCAGCAGCAACATGAAACAGATCAGCAGCAACATGAAACAGATCAGCAGCAACATGAAACAGATCAGCAGCAACATGAAACAGATCAGCAGCAACATGAAACAGATCAGCAGCAACATGAAACAGATCAGCAGCAACATGAAACAGATCAGCAGCAACATGAAACAGATCAGCAGCAACATGAAACAGATCAGCAGCAACATGAAACAGATCAGCAGCAACATGAAACAGATCAGCAGCAACATGAAACAGATCAGCAGCAACATGAAACAGATCAGCAGCAACATGAAACAGATCAGCAGCAACATGAAACAGATCAGCAGCAACATGAAACAGATCAGCAGCAACATGAAACAGATCAGCAGCAACATGAAACAGATCAGCAGCAACATGAAACAGATCAGCAGCAACATGAAACAGATCAGCAGCAACATGAAACAGATCAGCAGCAACATGAAACAGATCAGCAGCAACATGAAACAGATCAGCAGCAACATGAAACAGATCAGCAGCAACATGAAACAGATCAGCAGCAACATGAAACAGATCAGCAGCAACATGAAACAGATCAGCAGCAACATGAAACAGATCAGCAGCAACATGAAACAGATCAGCAGCAACATGAAACAGATCAGCAGCAACATGAAACAGATCAGCAGCAACATGAAACAGATCAGCAGCAACATGAAACAGATCAGCAGCAACATGAAACAGATCAGCAGCAACATGAAACAGATCAGCAGCAACATGAAACAGATCAGCAGCAACATGAAACAGATCAGCAGCAACATGAAACAGATCAGCAGCAACATGAAACAGATCAGCAGCAACATGAAACAGATCAGCAGCAACATGAAACAGATCAGCAGCAACATGAAACAGATCAGCAGCAACATGAAACAGATCAGCAGCAACATGAAACAGATCAGCAGCAACATGAAACAGATCAGCAGCAACATGAAACAGATCAGCAGCAACATGAAACAGATCAGCAGCAACATGAAACAGATCAGCAGCAACATGAAACAGATCAGCAGCAACATGAAACAGATCAGCAGCAACATGAAACAGATCAGCAGCAACATGAAACAGATCAGCAGCAACATGAAACAGATCAGCAGCAACATGAAACAGATCAGCAGCAACATGAAACAGATCAGCAGCAACATGAAACAGATCAGCAGCAACATGAAACAGATCAGCAGCAACATGAAACAGATCAGCAGCAACATGAAACAGATCAGCAGCAACATGAAACAGATCAGCAGCAACATGAAACAGATCAGCAGCAACATGAAACAGATCAGCAGCAACATGAAACAGATCAGCAGCAACATGAAACAGATCAGCAGCAACATGAAACAGATCAGCAGCAACATGATGTGATATTTCACAGTGATTATTCTTATTATTTATTTATTCATGAGTCTAACAGCCTCAGGGTAGAAGCTGTTCCTCAGTCTAGTGGTTCTACATTTGATGCTCCTCAACCTCCGTCCTGAGGGGAGTGGGGCAAAGAGTGAGTGTGCTGGGTGAGTGAGGTCTTTCATGATGCAGGTGTCTCTTTTCCTGCATCTGGAGGTGTAAATGTCTGTGATGGTGGGGAGACTGACTCCAACATCTTCTGTGCAGCCTTCACCACTCTCTGTAGAGCTTTCCTCTCTGCAACTGTGCAGCCTCCATGCCACACGTTGATGCTGGAGCACAGGATGCTCTCCACTGCACACCTGTAGAAGGAGGTGAGGACTG
>JBBPBX010075389.1:0-17354 GCA_038048925.1 Garcialebias charrua | reverse complement strand
TTGATTCTGCAGGTTGTCAGAGATCAGCTGTGCCTCTCTGCTCTCAGCTCTTCAATCCAACCCCATCTGACACAACTGGGTCAGACTCAGAACCTAGCCTTGAGAACTGCGGTAAAGTGAGCCACTCGTCATTGAGAGGTAATTTCTAAGTACCGGTAGTTTGAGTAAAGCAATTAAGACACTGATTTTTTGTTGACAGAGTTCACTTTGCTCTCAGCATTAAACGTGACGCTTGAACATGGTTTGGTTTCATGTTGCTCCACTTCATTCACCCAGAGTTTGAAGGAGCACACACCTTTTATTAATTAAAGCTGCACAGGTGCAGTAAATTAAAAGTCACATGATGCATCTGAGCATCCAATACAAAACAAGCCTATAAAGAAAAACAAATTCAAACAAAATGAGAGCAATACAAAAACATTCATAATGTCAACACCCCCACTTGCTCACATTTTGGGTAACTCCCTCAGGCTCTTAATGTTTCAAACCTAAATAAATTCTTCATACACCAAACAAACATTTCATACTTTTTCAACTTCATCTTGGTTGCTGGTTTGGTTAGTACGTCTGCAACCATATCATTTGTACTTTAAGAGTAAATGTACTTTTGTTTTAAAGGTCTCCCACCTACCTGCTCCAACATTTTCCTCTGGACCTGTTGTCAGGTATAATCTGTAAATTTTAACATTTAAATACTGTATACACACACATTTCAGTACTACATTGTCTTTTTTTTCCCTCGGCTAGTCTGGGAGAAAAATACCTAAAGCTTCTGGATCCAGTTGTACACAAAGAAGTACCTGTGAGGCCAACCCTGTAATGGGTAAGTGCTGGCTACTTTGGTTTTTGTTTTCCATTGTTTGGTATGTTCATTGTTATGGAAGATCAAAACTGACATAATTAGAAGTAAAAGCATGTATATGAATGGACTGATAAATTAATAAATACACTAAAAATGCACAAATTAAATTACAAAGGAGAAATTTACTTCATGTTATATAATTTAATTGACCTTTTTATTTTCCAGGTTAGTTCCAATAAATTATATATTTCTGCTTATAATTTACATTTTACTGTATTTTTAAAATATATATTTTTGTTTTTCTTGTAGATGCATTTGTGCCTTTTAATGTTTATATTCAATTATTGTTTATATTTTTTTTCCCACAAGTTTTTCTTTTTTAAATGGGTCTTACATTTCTATGTCTCCTGTTTTGACTTTACCTTATGCATTTCTGCTTCATGCACAGTAGATCTACACATGGATCCTGCTCCTTCCTGTTTTTTTGACCAATAGAAGTGGAGCTGACCCAAGAAGCTCTGCCCACCTTATTTACATCATGAGACAGAAATACATAAGATGAAGTAAAAACGGGTGACAGAGAAGTGTAAAAACACATGGAAATAAAAAGACTTTTGGGGGAATAAATATAAAATAAATAAATATTTACAATATAAATATTGGGAGGCACAAATGCAGATACAAGTAAAAAGGAACACAAAAATATGTTTTTAAAAACAGTATGTAAAGTTTATTGGAACAAAGCATAAAAATAAATATGAAGGTAAATTAAATTATAAAACATGAGGTAAAGTTCTCCTTTTTTTAATTTAATTGATGCATTTCAAGTGTATTTATTGGTCATTTTATATACAGTATTTTGGCTTTTACTTCTAATTATGTCAGTTGGGGTTCTTCATTAATTGTTACCTGCATGATTTGAATTTATTTTACAATCTCTGATGTCCATATCCTCTGACCTAGGCCTCACTGAATTCTCTAATACTTGACTAAATGTGTTGAGAGCCTCCAGCTGACTACATGCACACGTAAGTTATGACAATTTCTTATGTTTGTTTGTTTTTGTTTTATTATATTCTTCTTCTTCTTCTTTCGGCTTTTCCCTTTTCAGGGGTCGCCACAGCGAGTCATCCTCCTCCACCTCACTCTGTCCTCTGCATCCTCTGTCCTCACTCCAACTACCTCCATGTCCTCTCTAACTGCATCCATATATCTCCTCTTTGGTCTCCCTCTTTGTCTTTTTCCTGGCAGCTGCATTTCTAACATCCTTCTACCAATATACCCACTGTCCCTCCTCTGGACATGTCCAAACCATCTCAGTCTGGCCTCCCTAACTTTATCTCCCAGTTGTTCAACATGTGCTGTACCTCTGATTATCTCATTCCTGATCTTATCCATCCTTGTCACTCCTAACCCAAAATTACACCACACGCGTTGCGGTTCCGCCCCGCTCCGGTCCGACCTCCGCAGCAAATACGCACCCTTTATAATCAATGACAGAGTTTACACTGGCTCCGCACGGCGGCGGCGAGCTGCGGAGAGCGGACGGCAGTCCGTCAAAATTAGAAATTTTTCTATTTCTGCCGGACGCCGGAGCTGTGCCGGAGTCAACTTTTGAAGATTACGTCGCACCAACAGGAAAAGGAACGAGCACAACTTCCGTATTTACAAAATAAAATCACCACGGGCGGACTAATCCTAGCTCTATACGGATTTATTTGTACAAAAATGCTGTCAAACTATCATTTATGACTATTCTATGACTAAACTATTATATTTATGACTATGACTACGCCTACAAACGCAATACAAGAAATAAATAAATAAAAAAGTATTTTATTCTGAAATGTAAACATCACTTCCTGTTGCTCAAACCATGTAGCTCATTTACGAGAGAAGATCAAGGCAGCAGTCTCTCTACAGTTGTTCTCCTTCTTCCACCGAATGAATTGTTTTGTTCTGACTTACTTATTTATCACTTGATTTATCGCGCGATCTCGCACGTGTCTCGGAGCGGCGCATCCAGGCGGACCTGAGCGGAGCGGAGGCAGTGGGCTTTGGACTCGCTCAGCTGCGACCTGCGGACCGGAGCGGTGCGGAGCCGCGTGTGGTGTAATTTTGACACTGTCTCCAGACCATACAACATAGCTGGTCTCACCACTGTCTTGTAAACTTTTCCTTTGACCTTTGCTGACACCTTTTTGTCACAAATCACTCCTGAAACTTTTCTCCATCCACTCCATCCTGCCTGGACTCTCTTTTTCACCTCTTTACCACATTCCCCATTTTCCTGGACAGTGGACCCCAAGTACTTGAAGTCCTGCACCTTTGTGACCTCTGCTCCTTGTAGCCTCACTGTTCCACTGGCCTCCCTCTCATTCACACACATGTACTCTGTCTTACTACGGCTGACTTTCATTCCTCTTCTTTCAAGTGCATACCTCCACCTCTCCAAGTTGTCTTCCACCTGTTCCCTATTCTCACCACAGATCACAATGTCATCTGCAAACATCATAGTCCATGGGGATTCCTGCCTGACCTCATCTGTTAGTCGGTCCATCACCAGAACAAACAAGAAGGGGCTCAGAGCCGATCCTTGATGCAATCCCACCGCCACCTTGAAGCTATCTGTCACTCCTACAGCACATCTCACCACTGTCCTGCTGTCCTCATACATGTCCTGTACCAGTCTAACATACTTATCTGCCACTCCAGATTTCCTCATGCAATACCACACCTCTTCTCTTGGCACCCTGTCATATGCTTTTTCTAAATCCACAAACACACAATGGAGTTCTTTCTGACCCTCTCTGTACTTCTCTATCAACATCCTCAAAGCAAAGATGGCATCTGTGGTGCTCTTTCTTGGCATGAAACCATACTGCTGCTCACAGATAGTCACCTCTTGTCTAAGCCTTCCTTCCACAACTCTCTCCCAGATCTTCATTGTGTGGCTCATCAACTTAATTCCCCTGTAGTTGCTACAACTCTGTACATCACCCTTGTTCTTAAAAATGGGAACCAGCACACTTCTTCTCCATTCTTCAGGCATTTTCTCACCCTCAAATATTCCATTAAATATTTGAGTCAAAAACCTCACTGCCATCTCTCCAAGACATTTCCAAACCTCCACTGGTATGTCATCAGGTCCTACTGCCTTCCCCTTCTTCATTCTTTTCAGAGCTTTCCGGACTTCACCCTCACTAATCTTTCCCACTTCCTGGTCCACAGTTTCTATTACCTCCACTCTTCTTTCTCTTTCATTCTCTTCATTCATTAGCTCCTCAAAGTAATCCTTCCATCTTCCCATCACACTCTCCTCACTTGTTAGAACATTCCCATTCCCATCTTTAATAAGCCTAACCTGCTGCACATCCTTTCCAGCCTGATCCCTCTGTCTTGCCAATCGGTACAAGTCCTTCTCGCCCTCTTTAGTGTCCAGTCTCCCATATAACTCATTGTACGCCCTCTGCTTTGCCTTAGCTACTTCCCTCTTTGCTCTATGTCCCATCTCCTTATATTCCTGTCTCCTCTCTTCAGTCCTCTCACAGTCATATTTCTTCTTGGCTAATCTCTTTCTTTGAATGGCGTCCTGCACTTCACTATTCCACCACCAGGTTTCCTTATCTTCCATTCTTTGTCCAGATGACACACCAAGTACCTTCCTACCTGTCTCTCTAATTACTGTTGCTGTAGTAGCCCAGTCACTTGGAAGCTCTTTCTTACCACCCAGAGCCTTTAACAGCTCGTCTCTGAATTTCTCACAACATTCTTCTTTCTTTAGCTTCCACCATTTGGTCTTCTTCTCTGGTTTTACTCTTGTTCTCTTCTTCGCAACAACAGTCATTCTACACACAACCATCCGATGCTGTCTGGCCACGCTCTCCCCTGCTACAACCTTACAGTCTCCAATCTCTCTCAGGTTTCCTCTTCTACACAGAATGTAATCGACCTGTGTACTCCTTCCTCCACTCTTATAGGTCACTCTATGTTCCTCCCTCTTTTGGAAATAGGTATTGACTATAGCCATTTCCATTCTCTTGGCAAAATCCACCACCATCTGTCCTTCCTGGTTTCTTTCCTTGACACCAAACCTACCCATCACTTCCTCATCCCCTCTGTTTCCTTCACCAACATGTCCATTCAGGTCTGCTCCAATCACCACTCTTTCCTCCCTGGGAATACTCTCTATCACTTCATCCAAATCTTTCCAAAATTTATCTTTCTCCTCCTCATCACATCCAACCTGTGGAGCATAACCACTTACTATGTTTAGCATCAGACCTTCTACTTCTACCTTTAGACACATCACCCTATCTGACACTCTCTTCACCTCTACTACATTCTTTGCCAACTCCTCCTTCAGGACCACCCCTACTCCATTTCTCTTTCTATCCACACCATGGTAAAACAGTTTAAACCCTGCTCCAATACTGTGAGCCTTGCTGCCCTTCCACTTGGTCTCTTGGACACATAAAGCATCTACCTTTCTTCTCTGCATCATGTCAGCCAGCTCTCTACCTTTGCCTGTCATTGTCCCCACATTTAGAGTTGCAACCCTCAGTCCTACATTCTTCACTTTCCTCCTCTCCCTCTGTCTCCTGACACGTTTTCCTCCTCGGCGTCTTCGACTAACAGTAGTACAATTTCCGCCGGCACCCTGTTTGTCAACAGCACCGGTGGCGGACGTTGTTAACCCGGGCCTCGACCGATCTGGTATGGTTTCACTTTGATGAACTCGCATTATGGTTTTGGCAAGTGTTTTACATCGGATGCCATTCCTGACACAACCCTCACCATTTACCCGGGCTTGGGACCGGCACAAGAGATACAATGGCTTGTGCTCCCTAGTGGCTGGCTGTTTTGTTTTATTATATTGTTTTTTGGTATTGCCTGGTTATAATCTTGTTTTTCTTTGTGCTTTTCTTAGGCTCCTGTCTGACCTCCAAATGCTAATGTTGCTAGCAATGAGGACCCCACAAGGATGTGTACTGAGCCCCCTTCTATTCACCCTGCTAACACACGACTGCACACCATCATACAGCTCCAACCACTTCATCAAGTTTGCGGACGACACAACAGTGGTGGGTCTCATCAGCAACAACGATGAGACGGACTACAGGAACGAGGTGAGCCGCTTGGCCTTGTGGTACGGACACAACAATCTCACTCTCAACGTGGAGAAGACAAAGGAGATTGTCGTGGACTTCAGGAAGAGGGATGCCCAACATGCCCCTCTGACCATCAACAGCACCGCAGTGGAGAGAGTGGACAGCACCAAGTTCCTGGGAGTGCACGTCTCAAAGGACCTGTCCTGGAGCAGGAACACTGCAGCACTGGCCAAGAAGGCTCACCAGCGTCTCTACTTTCTCCGCAAGCTGAAAAGGGCTGGAGCTTCAACCCCCATCATGTGCACCTTCTACAGAGGTGCCATAGAAAGTGTCCTGACCAGCTGCATCACTGTGTGGTTTGGTGCATGTACTGCATCCTGCCGCAAGAGCCTCCAGCGCATCATGAGAGCAGCTGAGAAGATCGTCGGCACCTCCTTCCCCTCACTGCAGGACTTACACAGCAAACGCCTCACTCGGAAAGCCCACTGCATGGCAGGTGATCCCACACACCCACTACACAGCTGCTTTAGACTGTTGCCTTCAGGGAGGAGACTGAGGAGTCTCCAGGCTCGAACCAGCAGACTGAGAGACAGCTCTGTTCATCAGGCAGTAAGGATGCTAAACACTCTGCCTGCTCTGCCTCCCCTCCCATTTGAACTGCCTTAACACAAAAAACTTTCTCACACATTACCACACAACACAAAGATTTTAACACTGGTCCCTGTGTCATCAAACGGGTTATTCACTAAACTCTCAGTCATGTGCTCATTCAGTTTGCACTACTTCTCATATTTGCACTGTTTGTATTACATTACTGCCTATAGTCATACTACTGTTTATATTCACTGTTTACATTAATACTGTTTACATTTATTACTACTGTTTACATTTACACTACTTTTATATCTACACTACTGCTGATACATATACAGTATTCTCTGACTAGCCTTATTTAAGGATGCCCAATGTGCCTTACTGCATATGCCACTTTGCCTCTATACCAACATCAACTACCTCATACATATACTGTGTACATTAACTCATATGCTGCTTTGCCACTCTTTGCAAATGTCAATGCTAGAACCTTCAGTTTATTTTATAGATACACTTTATATACTTTTTATACTACTATGCAATAACTCAGGACAGTATTACACTTTTATCATTTCATTTTATGCTTATGTCATTAAATGTTTAGTGTTTTAGTGTTGGTGTAACTGTCAGGACAGTGTTACACTTTTACTATTTTATGCTTATGTTTATTAAATGTTTTAGTGTTTTAGTGTTTAAATGGTTACTTTTGCACCGAGGGACTGAGAGAGAAATGCAATTTCAATCCTGTTTATGTCCTGTACATATTGCAGTTCTGACAATAAAAGTTGACTTTGAAACCTCACATCTTCCACAAAGTGCTAAGGTGAATCTCTGCCACAGACAGTCCTGCATTTGGAGATTCATCACAGATGAGTGAGGACGTCGCTTTCCTCTGCTGTGACTGACTCTTAAAATGACTGAAAGACACTGAAACTGTCATACAGAAGCAGATCATGGTATTTATGATGCATACCTCTGGTAATTGTAGTTTCTTTTATTATTAAGGTTGTTATGTTATCATTGTTATCAATTTTAACTTTTTAACATTTTTGAATTTGTTTTGCTCATGAATAAACAGTTTTTAAGCAACAACTTATGTGGATATTTTGTGTGTGCTCTATTTAGACCTGTTGTACATATCTGTATTGCGGGTTTGAACCAGATCTGGGCCGCGTTTTGAGATTCGACTTACTCTACTGGGCCGGACCTGGGCCAAATCCGCCTAAAAATGAAATGAGGATGCCGCATCTGGGCCGCATCTGGGCCAAATTTGCCTAAAAACTAAACAAGGATTCCGTATCTGGGCCACATTTGGGCCGAATGCAGTAGTTTTGTAGCACTTCTGGCCCACCTCCGGCCCAGATCCAATCCAGATCCGCAATCCACATCCGGGCCAGTTTTGGCCCGTTGGACAAAAAGACACCGGGCCGGATCCATTTTACAAATGCGGGCCAAATGTTTTCATACATTTGGCCCAGATCCGGCCCACATAACTTTTGCTGTCTGGGTTGTGGTTTTGCAGTCTGTTAGCCAGTGTCATAGATGTGAAGAAGTTGTCCATGGTTACAGTTCTTCCATTGCCCAGAAATGGTTACATGAGTTTCATGACAACATTCTCAGATAGCTTCAGTTTGCTTTGGACTGCTCTGACTGACGAAGCCCTCTGGAGTGAGGGTGAAACGTTTCTACTAAAAAGAAATTGTCCAGATGAACTGATTGAGAATGAGCGGATTTGATACCTGGACTATTGAGAATGAACTTTCTGGTCTTGAACCACTTTGGACATGTCTGCCTGCCTGGGAGGAGTCGACGAGGGACAAGCCCCCAGAAACCATCTTGGCTACAGCAAACTGGTTGGTCCACTTAAGTTGTTTACTTGGTGGGGTAGCTTCAGTTTGCTTTGGACTGCTCTGACTGACGAAGCCCTCTGGAGTGAGGGTGAAACGTTTCTACTAAAAAGAAATTGTCCAGATGAACTGATTGAGAATGAGCGGATTCTCAGATAGTCTTTCTCCTTTAGGACGGCTGGGGTCCTTTCCTAAATATGGAATGGCATTGCACATATACTTTGTCTCCAAGTCCGTAGCAATCCAGAATTTTATGCCAAATTAAAATTCTGGCTTAGTTGTGATGTACTGTGTAAAAGGGTAGCGTACCTTTGTTGGAAACAGCTGCTCATCAACAGTAATGTGCTGTCCTGGTACATAGCACTGATGACAGTTACTTACAAAATGTTGCCAAATGTCTGAAACTGCAGCAAATCTGTCGGTCTTCACACGTTCCGCACGGGTGTCCTTGTTGTCAAAACGCAAGTACCTCATGATTTCTTTGTAGCGGTCACGGTACATTGTCTCCTTGATTACAGGCACAGCATATTTTTTGGACCAAGACTCAATCATTGCACCAATTGGGCAGAGAGTTGCTTGTAGAAACAGAACTGCTATGAAAGCCAAAAGCTCACTGACAAAAAGGCTCCAGGTGTCATTTGTTCTGTGGGCTTCATGGTTGGTGCACTCTGTGATGATCAGAAGCATCTCCATGTTGAACAAACACAGAAAGCTCTGAAGTCTACTCGTTATCCGACGTTGCAGGAAAGAAAATAAATAAATGTTTTAATTATACAGTATACTGTATCACTTCCGTTTTACTGCACTTTGCTTTGTTTTAGTTTTGATACATGACAAAATTTTTGCTTTTTTACTAAGAAAAAAAAAGCAATATACACACTGCAAAACTACAAAATTATAAATATTTATACAAACACAACACAAAAATGTCAAACAAACAGAAATATTACCTTGGCATGTTCTGTAAGTCCTGCCCTCTCTTGGAATACAGCCTCTGCATTGAATTCTTGCTGCTGCAGGTGTCCAGCACCTACAGTCTCCCAAACTGTCCCATCCTTTGCTTTCACGCTTGATGCTGATATGTTGTTCTTTGCTTCTGAACGTTTTTTTCTGGGAGGGCTGCATTGCTCTTTATCAGATTCGCCACTGGTACCCTCATCTGTAGAAAGTTCTAAGTTTAACTCAGTGTCTGAATCATCTACTTTGTCAAAAGCTAGTTCCTCTCCTCCATCTGACTCGCAGTCATCCACAGCAGTCAGTAATTCCAACACTTCTGAAACAGTGTAGGTCTTCTTGGGTGCCATAATGTTTCTGTTTGCTCCATACACGACAGAAGGGTACAAAATAATGATTCACTCCTGTCTGTATCTGCTTTTATTCTACTCTTATAAGAAAAGGACTACAGCTATTTGAATAGGTGTAAATTAGTTTCTGCCACTAGGAGGCCTTGAGAAACATTGGAATGCAGTCTAATGTGTTGGGTGTGTCTGTGTTATCTGCAAGCATATTTATAACAAAAGGCAGTTAATGGCTCGCAAATTGTTGAGGAGAAGGAGGGGGTTTGTCCTCAGGATCTTGAAAATTCTGTCATTCTAGTGCTTTTAACTATCAGCTTAAAAACTTAGCATGCATTGACTCACCGGGTCATGAGTAGCTTGTGCCTATCCCAGCAGTCACTGGGTGAGAGGCAGGGGCCACCCTGAACAGTTCATCTGTCTACCACACACAAACTGTATACCATTGACAATTATACCTAGTGACAATTTATTATTATTTCCACAGTAAACAACTTTCTATGGCTCCTGAGTGGGAAGTAGGAGCTAGTTGGTCCCAGCTGTTCCCCATTCAGCTGAGGGTCAACCAGCATATAACCCTCAGCAGTGGAATGTTGGTTACCAAATGGTAACCAAACAAACAGTGATTCAGCCTACTGCCCTGGTGAGATCGTTACTCGTGAAAGAGTTACTAACCTTTGTATTATCATTGTATCATTGTGTCCTCGCAGTTCTAACTTCTACCTCAACACAATGGGTCTTCTCCATCAAAGTACGTTGTTTTCCTGTGTCTCCTCGCCTCCAACCTGGAGTCTGTTCTGCCTGAGAACCCTTGTCTTGAAGTCCACAAGTATATTATATAAACCATGCAAGGACATCAAATGCAGACAACACCTGTTCATCTTTAGAGTCTGAACGGCCATCTTCTAACTGGTCACTCACCTGCTTACCTGGAAATTACCATTGTCCTCTTGGTCTTGGAAATCCTTTGGCCTCCTCTGGGTCTTCTCTGGGGTCTCTTCTCAATCAGACATGCCCAAAGCACCTTCCTAGAGAGGCACCCAAGGAGCATGCTTACCTGATGCCCGAACCACCTCAACTGGCTCCTCTTGATGTGGAAAAGCAGTGGTTCTACTTTGAGTCACTCTACTGCCGGCAATGAGAACCCAACTCTTGCACTGCTTGTACAGAGACCAAACAGCATGTAGCAATGGGTCCCCAATCCATACTCGCAGACCACCACCCACAGTGTACCCTAAGTAACTTGTCTAATACATTCTCCAAGTCTACAAAACACATGTAGATTGGATGGGCAAACTCCCATGACCCCCTCAAAGACCCTAGTGAGGGTAAATAGCAAGGATATGGTCAAAGCTCTACCAAAGGTGTGAGTTGAAATAAAGGGGCAGCTGCGGCCGAGTTGTTAGAGCAGTCGTCCTCCATTGCAATAGTTAGGGGTTCAAATCCACCAGCAGTCACATGCCGACATGTCCCTGGGCAAGACACTGAACCTTGCATTGCCTCCGATGTGTGTCCCATCAGTGTATGAATGTGATAAAGCACTGATTAGTCTCTTTAGAATGACTTGTTCAATTAGCTTTTTAGATATCTAGTAGAGTGCTGTGTGAATGGGTAGTTGAGGGCACAGATTGTAGTGTAAAATGCTTTGAGTATCTTGATCACAAAGAAAGGTGCTATATATAAGTACAGGAACAGAATTTATAAAAATACAAACTTGGTTTAAATTAAACAAATTATCTTTGAATTTAGATAAAACTAACTACATGATTTTCAGTAACAAAAAGGGAATTGTTGATGACGATCCATTTGAAATTGAAGATGTTGTGATCTGTAAAGTGAGTGAAGTGAAGTTTCTGGGTGTTATCATTGATGACAAACTGACATGGAAACATCATGTAAATTCTATTAAAAAAAACTAGCTAGAGCAATTGCAGTACTATATAAAGTCAGGGATTTTTTAATTGATAAAGCTTTACATATGTTGTATAACACAATCATTGCTCCACATTTAATCTATTGTATTGAGGTTTGGGGAAAAGCATGCAAAACTATTACAAAGCCTGTTTTTATTTTACAAAAGAGAGCTGTAAGAGTAATCACCAGAAAACATTTCACTCACCCTTCAAACACCTTGTTTATTCAACTAAACTTATTGAAATTCCAGGAATTGGTAGAATATAGTATTTTATCAATTATGTATAGGGCTCATAATAACACATTACCTTTAAATATCCAAAGAAATTTTATAAAAAGACAAAGTTATTACAATCTCAAAGGGACAGAGATATTCATCAAACCACAATTCAGAACCAGCTTAAAAGGACGGTCTACCTCAATTCAGGGAATTCGATTGTGGAATGCTCTGGAGAGTGATGTTAAAAATGAAAAATCAATGTATACATTTAAGAAAAAGGTCAAAAAGGACTTGCTCAAAAGCTATATATGATGTAATGCGTGTTTGTGTATTTCAATTATGTTGTACTTATGATGTACGGTACGTTTGTGAATTACAGTTAGAAAAATTAAGTAGAGTTATTCATTTTATAAAGCAGTTTGTGTATTACAGTTAGAAAAATTAAGTAGAATTATTCATTTTTGTGATGAATTTGTGTATTACAATTAGGAAAATTAAGTAGAATTATTCATTTTGTGAACATCTTGATGTTGTGCCATCTTTTAGTTTGTGTATTTCAATTAGAAAAATTAAGTAGAATTATTCATTTTAAGATCTAGTTTGTGTATTACAGTTAGGAAAATCAATTAAAAAAAAAAAAAAAAAAGGAAAATTAAATAAAATTATAAAAAAAAATAAAAAAAAATAAAAAAAATAAAAAAATTAGAATTAGAAAATTAATTAGAATTATCGGTGATGTAGTTTGTGTATTACAGTTAGAAATATTAAGTAGAATTATTCATTTTGTGACCTAGTTTATGTTTTACAGTCAGGAAAATTAAGTAGAATTATTCATTTTGTGATGTAGTTTGTGTATTACAGTTAGGAAAATAGGTAGAACTATTCATTCTGTGATGTTGCTTGAAAGTTATCATTGGTTGAACAAACTGTGAAATAGGGGCAGATATAATAAGATTTCATCTTCTTTCTGCTCCCTTCATTTTATCCTACTTGTAATCTTGTATCTGATGAAACTGTCTTGTATTGTTCTTTTAAAATGAATGAATAAACATCAAATCAAATCAAATCAAAAAAAGAAAGAAAGAAAGAAAGAAAGAACGAAAGAAAGAACGAAAGAAAGAAAGAAAGAAAGAAAGAAAGAAAGAAAGAAAGAAAGAAAGAAAGAAAGAAAGAAAGAAAGAAAGAAAGAAAGAAAGAAAGAAAGAAAGAAAGAAAGAAAGAAAGAAAGAAAGAAAGAAAGAAAGAAAAATTGACAGGTTCTTCTGCCAGGTGTTCCCAGCAAACCCTCACTGCACATTTGGTTTCACTGGGTCTGTCTGGCGTCTTCCCAGCCATCTGAGCCAACGCACTACCAGGTGGTGGTCAGTTTACTCAGCTCCTCTCTTCACCTGAGTGTCCAAAATAAACAGCTGCAAACCAGATGACACAATTGCAAAGTCAGTCATTGTTCTATGACATGCCAATTGCATTTATGGACACCCTTGTGTTCAAACATGGTGCTCTAGATTGATAAACCACGACTAGCAAAGAAATCCAACAACAGAACACTGCTTGGGTGCAGATCAGTGAAGAAACTCCTCCCAATCACACCCCCAGGTCCCACTGTCATTACCCACTTGGACATTGAAGTCCCACAGCAGAATAAAGGAGTCCCCAGCTGGTGCACATTTCAGCTCCACTGCTAAGGACTTCAGTAAGGTGGAAAACTCTGAACGAAAGTTACTACTGTAACTACGGTTCTATGAATCCCAGATGACCGCCAGGGGCGGTGCTTTCAAGCATGAATGAACATTCTTGCGCATGCGCAGATCGAGTACAAATATCAACAACGTCACCCCGTGACCTACCGGGGACCCGCATGATTCTATATAGGCACGTCACATCCGGGACCCAGTCCCTCAATCTTCTCGCAAAGCAAGGATTCCGAGGGACTAAGCACCCTGGCGGTCATCCGGGATTCATAGAACCGTAGTTACAGTAGTAACTTTTGTTTTATTTCATCCCTCCTGACCGCCAGGGGCAGTGCTTTCAAGCATGGATGATGCATGGCAACATGGTCACGAGGAATCGTCAACGTTCAAAGAACAACAACCATGCCACTCACCTCAATGTGAAGGGGAGACATGCTACTCCATAACTCCTTGAAGGGGATAGGGCGCAGCCACATTCAACCGGTAAAATCGAGTAAAGGTACTCTACGACGTCCAGGAGGCCGCACGGCAAATACTGTCCAACGGTACCCCTATCATGGCAGCAAACGAGGTCGACATGCACCTCGTAGAGTGGCACGTCACCCCGCCAATAGTGGCCGGTCCTGCAAGGCATAAGCTTTGGAGATCAAATCCACAACCCAGTGTGACAGTCGCTGTTTAGAGAGTGCCTGACCTGTACGTGGGCCAGGGTAGCACACAAAAAGGCCATCCGTCCTCGGATGGGCGCCGTAGTGGCTATGTACGCCTCAAGTGCATGAACAGGGCACAGCTGTTCGGAGGAACCACCGGGGTCAAACCGGGCGAGATGGAGCGGTTGGGTACTACCGGCTGGTAGGGACACTTTAGGCAGAAATGTTACATCAGGCCACAGTGTGACACCTGATCCATCAGGGTTCCATCGGCAACAGGGCTCGGCCATAGAAAGAGCCTGCAATTCCCCCACACGCTTTGCAAAAGCCATAGCCAAAAGAAATGCCGTTTTCATCGAGAGCCATTTGAGGTCTGCAGACGTCAGGGACTCAAACGGGGGGACCGAAGAGCCTCAAGCACCAGAGAAAGGTCCCATTCTGGCACCATGGGGCATCTAGATGGGTGCAAACGCAGAGCACCTCTTAAAAACAGTGCAACGTCCTTGTCCCAGCCTATCGAACAACCGTTTAGGCCGACATGCCAACAAGAAATGGCAGCCACATACACCTTTAAGGTAGATGGGGACCGTCCTCGATCCAGTAACGCTTGCAGGAAGGTCAGTGTGTCAGAGACTGAACACCGTACCGGATCCTGCCCATTATCGCGGCACCAGGCCACAAAGGCCGTCCATTTATTAGTATATACGGCCTGTGTGGAGGGCGCCCACGCATTGGCCATTGTATGTCCTACCGGCCCAGCGTATCCTGAAAAAGCGGGCCCCGCCCCCACAAGGGCTAGACCCAGAGTTGGAGCCGGTCCGGGTCCGGGTGCTGAACCCGACCCTCCATCTGGGAAAGAAGGTCCGTCCTAGAGGGGAGACGCATCGGCAAGCCGGAGCAGAGTTCGCGCAGCAGAGGGAACCAAGTCCTTGCTGGCCAGAAGGGGGCCACCAGTAGAACTGTGTTCCCCTCCTGACGAATCCGCAGGAGGGTCTGAAAGAGTAGGCTGAAGGGCGGAAAGGCATAAAGGAGGGTCCGGGGCCAGTCATGAGCCAGCGCATCGTGGCCCAGAGGACCACCGTCGCCCAGGGAGAACCAAAGCGGGCATTGAAATGCGTCCCCCGAGGCAAAGAGGTCCACGTCCGCTCTGCCATAGACCGACCATATCATCTCCACCACTTCGTCGTGAAGCTTCCACTCCCCCGGGAGTGGCAGCTGATGGGACAGGGAATCCGCCGGCATGTTCTGTGACCCCGGGATGTAGGCTTCTTGGAGGCTAGCCAGGCACGGAGCAGCCCAGGTCAGAAGACGCTGTATCCAATGCAACAGTTTCTGTGACCTGGTCCCCCCTGGCGGTTGATGTGACAAACAACAGTGGTGTTGTCCAACCTCACCAGCACATGCTTCCCCTGCAAGCCTGGAAGGAAGCTTTGAAGGGCCAGAAGCATGGCCCGTAACTCCAGGACATTGATGTGCTCCGTGCCCTATGTCCGAGACCACGTCCCCTGTGCCATGTGACCTTGCCAGGTGGCACCCCAGCCCGTGGAGGATGTATCCATAAACACAACCTCCCGATGGCACGGGAGGGAACCGAGCGGGACCTCTGCTGTCATAAAAGACCTCACCCTCCATTGGAACAGAGACTGGAGGCACTGAGGGCTCACCCGAAGTCATCGGAGGCGATGAGCGTTCCTCGAGGCGTCCAACTTCAAGCTGTTCAGCCACATTTGAAAGGGCCTTAGCGACAGCAGCCCCAAGGGTACCACGGTGGATGCAGCTGTAAGCATCCCCAGGAGACGAAGGTACCGCACCAGAGACGGTGCCAGACCACGCCTGAAGTCTGGGAGCAGGTGCAATATACTGTCGACTTGCCGGGGCGACGGGCGAGCAGTCATCAACATAGAATCCAAGGCAATGCCCAAAAAGACTGTCTCCTGAGAAGGAGTCAGGTTGCTCTTCCCCAGGTTCACCCGCAGACCCAAGCGTTCCATATGCTGGAGTACCAATCGGGTATCCTGAACCGCTCGATCCTGTGTCGTGGCACAAATGAGCCAGTCATCCAGATACGGGAGGAACCTCAGGCCTCGCACCTGTAGAGGGGAGAGGGCCGCTGCGACGCATCGGGTGAATACCCTGGGGGACAGTGAAAGGCCGAACGGGAGGACCTTGAACTTAAAGTGCCACCCTTGAAAGGTGAAACAAAGGAACCGCCAATGGGGAGGCGCGATTGGAACATGAAAATAAGCATCCTTGAGATTGATGGACGTCAACCAATCGCCGGGGAAATCGCTCTCAAGACATCCTTGGTGGTCAGCATGCGGAAAGGCATGACCTTCAAGCACGCGTTCAGGCCCCTGAGGTCCAGAACCGGAGGCAGATCCCGGTCTTCTTCGGAACAAGAAAATAAGTGGAATAAAAGCCCCCTAGATCCAGCAGGGGGTCCATAGGCACTATAGGCCCCTTGGCCAGCAAGGTGCAGATCTCATTGTGCAATGCTTGTGCTTTCACCGGGTCGCGGGTGACAGTCATCTTGACCCAGCCAGGAACGGGCGGCCCGCGGCGGAATTGAAGGCGATACCCCCGGGATAGGGTGGACAACACCCACACGTCCGGCGTGTAGGCAGCCCAGTAGTTGAGCTGTCTCGGAGCAAAATAACTGACCGTCGGCACTAAGGAATCATCTACAGGCCCCCCGACCCCTCGAAGGCCTGGGAGGATACCGGCTAGACTGCGTTGCTCGAAAGGAGTGAGACGGCCCAGCCCCAGCCGGGTCGAGTCTGACCCCTCTGACCTGGAAAAGGTCTCTGGGCCGATCCCCAACCCTGCATTGGAACCCGAGGTACAACGGGAGAAGGGGACGGGCGCGAGGACATCCGTGAGGAGCCCGCACCCGTCCAAGTGCCAGCCGGTTGGCGATCATGCCTGTGAAGCCCCGCCAGCTGCTGCCTCGTACGGGACGCCTGAGTCATACGGTCCAAGGCTTCCAATGCAGCAGAGCCAAACAGTTCCCCCGGAACCACAGGTAAGTCCCGTAGGGTCCTCCGACAAGGCTCAGTGTGCGGCGACTGCACCAGCCAGACCTGGCGGTGAGCACGCACCAGCGTGGAGAGTGTTCGGCAAACCTCTCTAGTCATTAAGGCAAAGTAAGTAAGTAAGTAAGTACTCTGATGCATGCTCAATTATCCAGGTAGAAAAATCTAAAAAAGCTAAGTCTGGTCCTCTGGACCAGA
>JBBPBX010075388.1:0-17354 GCA_038048925.1 Garcialebias charrua | reverse complement strand
ACACACAACAAGAAATGTGCTGCATCATGCCACCACCCCTCGGAGGTCAATGTGTAGGAAAAGGCAGAGTAGAGCAGGATTTAGTGCAGCTCACCTTTGACCTCCGCTCTGTGGAAGAAACAACAAAATGCTGTGTGCCAAAGATGGTGAAGGTTTGGTTTTTATTCAGGTCAGAGGGACACGAAGACACCAACTGCACCAGAGAAATGTGACATACAAGACAACACGTTCTGAAACATTTAAAGACAAACTGTCTCCTTACAGCCACGAGGAAAATAAAGTCTGCAGACTTTGTTTTATTTTAACCAGTGGAAACGTTCAGCTCGTTCAGGAGAAGAGTTTAGGTTTTTACAATCTTTATAGTACTGTATTCAAAATGTTTAACTTTATTTACAAACATTTTATGACAGAAATACCTTGATATCACTTTAATTCATTTAAACTTTGTTCTATTAAATCTGCTACAGAATCCTGCCTCTGATTTAATCTTCTCATGCTATGTTTAGCTTGCCTTTTCGCAACTTTTATCAAGACTTCTCGTGACTTTTGGCTCACTTTATGATACTTATCTAGCCCTTTGCAACATTAACTCAGACTTTTATTTTTATCCTTTAGCTACCCTTTGTAACTTTTAGTTAGCCTTTTTCTCCTTTTAGCTAGAAATGGACCTACTAGTTTTAGTTCTATTTCGTAATTAGTCTCCGCCCTTTAGCTCCGCCTATTGGATACTCCCCTTCGCGTCAGCGTCCTACTGAAAACCTTTTAGTCCACGCCCACCTACCGGATGGGCCCACCCCTCGAGTCGATTTTACCCATCGACCCTGGTGATTCTGCCTCTTTCATCATTCAGCCTTTCGACTGAGGACCTTCGTTAAAATTGTCAAGACTTTTGTAAAAAATTATCAGAAGATTAAAGAAGATACCAGAAGTCCTTGTTCAGCTCCCCACCCGCCCTACTCCCGCTGCCGTCCGTTGAGCTGTTCTCCAGAACCAGACAGGCAGACGGCCCGACATGCTACAAGCTTATGTTGAGGGGGTTTGCTTCGGGGCGGGAAACTACTCGCTGAACAAGGCCATCGCTTCTCTGTTCTCGACGGAACCAGAGAACGCGATGCTAGCTAGCCGCACTGGCCTCTCCCCTAAATGGAGAGCGAGTAGCGGTGGCTAACGATGTCGTCGGAAGCCTCATCAGCGGTGAGTGAAGTCTTCATTATTACTTAAGCCATGACCAGGAAGAAAATGGTCGTTTGTGGCGGTGTTTTTCTGCATGAAAAGCCACAGGACGCACGCATATTTTTCTTACTTCCGCTCTCGACAAGGCAAGTCGCATATCTTTCTGCTCCTTCCTTCCCTAAGTTTTTTTCCTCCTCCCTGCTTGCTTTTTGTCTCGTCTGACACTTCAGCGCTCACTCGAACCAATTTGCGATGGAATTAGTAAATTGGGCTGTTTCTTCAATAGATAAGATTTTTTCCACGAAGCGGACCGTGCCAGGAGAAGCGGTCTGCCCCTCTGACACACACGCGGCTGGATACATGATGGATTCGTGGGGACAGTGGCAGCCTATGTGTTTAACCGTCTTGAGTGTCGAAGACGTGGAAGATTTGTGGATTATTGGACTTTTAGTAGCAGCTGCTCTCTTTTTTGGCATCGGAGGGACTGTCTGCTACCTGAAGCTGAGAAGGGCTTCGGCGGCTATCAGCGCGCTGGCGAAACTCCCTGATCAGCATGATTCTCTGATCCGGGCCGTGAGCAACTCATCCCAGCTGTTGTATGAGCTCAATCGCACGTTGGGTGCGTCGGTGGACTACCGGGGACTTGCTGGGCGTTTTGGGACTCGTTTACAGCCGCCTGGGTCCCAACTGGGCACGGATGGGGGTTCATAGACCGGAACCTCATATGATTTGGAATTTTGGCCCTGAAACAGCGTCTGGACTTGGAAGGCTGCAGTGAAAAAGAACACTGTGGTCTGAATTGGAATAAACAAAAAGACTATCTAATCTGGTTTCTGCACACGTCCTTGAAAAGAGGCCTGTTTGGAAACTTTCTCCTGGAGCGTAGAGCTGAAGTGCCCTTGCTGACCTCCCCCCCCAGAGATCTCTGTGTGTGGCTCGGATGACGCCCAGCTGAACAACTGCTGAACTGTGTTCTTTGAAGTTACTCACAGACTATATATCTCCTTGCCTGTCGTCAAAACTGCAACAATGTCTCGTGTGACTGTGCTTTCGCTGATAGAGTTTTTGAGACTTTATCATGGAGTGTCCTCAGGCAATCTTTGATAAATTCTTTTTTTGAATATCACAAATGATACCTACTGTGCTTTTCCTTTTTCCATATCTGTTTTGCTCTTCATCCATGATGGATGAGAGATGGCCGCGCTGACGAACATGCGTGTTTTGAACATGCGTGTTTTGAATTGCTGCAGCTTAACATACTCTGACCTTGGATGACTGTGTTTACATGATCACGTTGTATTGGTTTACTGGTGCAATGTTAATAAAAAATCTCTTATCTCTTATCTCTTATCATATGCTGTTAGCGCTAGGCCCTGCTAAAGCAATGCTAACAGTAGCCAAGCCTCTTCTCGGGAGAGCAGCACGGCCCGGCTAACGATGTTATCTAGAAGCCTTATCAGCGGTGAGTGTCGTCTTTATTATTAACCACGACCAGGAAGAATTCGGTCCTTTGTGACGTTATTTCTGCATAAAAAGCTACAGTACGCGCGCATTTGCCGTTAGCGCCCAAGGCCCGCTAAGGCATTGCTAACAGTAGCCCCGGCCTCCTGTCTCTGGAGAGTAACGTGGCATGGCTACCGTACCGAATGTCTCCGGGAAGCTTTAACTAAAGCTTCCTTTGAACCTTTAGAGGAGGTGACAATGAAGTTTTTGTCCATCAAAACCGCTCTGCTATTAACACTCACATCCGCAAAAGGGTGAGCGACTTGTATGCACTTTCTGTAGCTCCCTCTTGTTTACAAATTAAACCTGATGGCAGCTCTGCGACTTTGAGGCCTAGCCCGGCTTTCATACCAAAGTCCATCACCAGCCGTTTTAGATCACGGACAATAACACTGAGTGGTTTCCACCTCCCTCCTCATGCATCAGAGGAGGAAGCTAGGTCACATTTATTGTGCCCGGTCAGAGCACTCAGATGTTATGTGGCACGCACAGCGGGTGTGTATCACTCTCAAAATTTGTTTGTTCATTATAGGGACAATTCAGCTGGACGTGCTCTGTCCTGGCAGCACCTCTCTCACTGGTTGTGCGAAGCCATAACAGAGGCCTACAAAGCTGTTGGAGAAGAACCTCCTACGACTCTGCGGGCACATTCCACGCGAGCGATGGCTTCCTCCACAGCTCTGCATGGTGGGATGTCGGTCAGTGACATCTGTTCAGCGGTGGCGTGGAGCTCGCCCTATTCTTTCATCCGTTTCTATCGACAAGATGTTTCTACTTTTTCTATGACTCATTCAGTACTGGGAGTCCTGGATAAGTAGGCGGAGAATACCTACTGAAGTGTTTGGTTATCCCCACACCTGCTTAATGGTAGACAGGAAGTGGAAGGCATTCACCATCAGTATCAGAGATTGTTTACTGTGGTTTTTGAATGTTGTTCTAACTGTTCTCTGTACATAGTTCAAGTAACAGTTCAGTCTTTACCCTATTGAAGGTTGGTAGCCAGAGAGTGTTCCTCTCTCTGACAATGTTACAAGCTCAAAAAAAAAAAAAAAACACAATATCAATGTTGATGCATGCTGCATAGCAGCAGGGCATGCCTGGAGGCTGCATCAGAGGCCTGCAGGCCCTTCCTCCAGCCCACCACCTGTCCTTCCTCAATGCTCCCAGATACAGGGTATGTTTATGCATGAGGAAGGACGTGCTTAATTGTGATTGGGTGAGCAGTCGCTCCACATTGGTTGGGATCCAGTGTGGCATGGACTATTTCCTGCTACGCCCTTTATTCCAATAGGCGGAGCTAAAGGGCGGAGACTAATTACGAAATAGAACGTTGGTTACGTATTGTAACCCCAGGTTCTATGAGTAATTATTAGCGTAGACCTTTAGCTCTTGGGCCACTCTGTATCCTAAATGGCTGAATGATTGGCTATTTTGGAGGCAGAATCAGGGTCGATGGGTAAAATCAACTCGAGGGGTGGGCTCATCCGGTAGGTGGGTGTGGACTAAAAGGTTTTCAGTAGGACGCTGACGCGAAGGGGAGTATCCAATAGGCAGAGCTAAAGGGCTACGCTAATTACTCATAGAATCTGGGGTTACAATACGTAACCAACGTTTTTAGCTATCCTTTGTAACTTTTAGCTAGTCTTTGTAACCTTTTAGCCTTTTCTACTTTTAGCTAGCAATGTACTATTTTTTTTAGCTTTTAGCTAGCAATGTACTATTTTTAGCTTTTAGCTAGCAATGTACTATTTTTAGCTTTTAGCTAGCAATGTACTATTTTTAGCTTTTAGCTAGCCTTTGTAACTTTTAGCTAGTCTTTGTGACTTTTAGTTAGCCTTTTTCTACTTTTAGCTAGAAATTGACCTACTACTGTATTTTTAGTTTTTAGCTAGCCTTTGGAACTTTTAGCTAGTTTTTGTAAACTTTAGCTATCCTTTGTAACTTTTAGCTAGTCTTTGTAACTTTTAGTTAGCCCTTTTCTGCTTTTAGCTAGCAATGTACTGTACTATGTTTAGCTTTTAGCTAGCAATGTACTATTTTTATCTTTTAGCTAGCAATGCACTATTTTTAGCTTTTAGCTAGCCTTTGTAACTTTTAGCATGTAACTTTTAGTTAGCCTTTTTCTACGACCTACTATTTTTAGTTTTTAGCTAGCCTTTGGGACTTTTATGTAACTTTAGATAGCCTTTGGGATTTTTAGCTAGTCTTTGTCATTTTTAGTTAGCCTTTTTCTACTTTTAAAGCTGCTATATGTAACTTTTCTAACAATATATTTTTAACATATTTCTTCACTCTGTCACTAGATTGATGTTAGAGAGGTAATCTCTGAAAAAAACTTAAAAAAAATATTGTCCCCTTGCTTCTCCAGGTGGTAAATAAGCATTTCTAAAAAGAAAAAGTGACCCGCCATTTTCCAGCCAATAAAAACAAAGTTTGTAACCAGCCAATAAAAACCGAGCTTGAATTTGAATCAGCCAATAAAAACAGAGCTTGAATTTGAATTTTAACAGACCACAAGGGGGCAGAGCCATATATGGCTCTGAGGGGGAGGGATCAGAATGCTTTGCTTGTTGAAATTTTTTCTAAGTGCTGATGTTCTACAGAAACTGCAGACTGAACCTTTAACTAGTATCAATGTACTATTTTTTAGCTTTTAGCTAGCCTTTGGGACTTTTAGCTAGTCTTTGTAACTGGTAGTTAGCCTTTTTCTACCTTTAGCTAGAAACGGACCTACCGTATTTTCTGGTGTATAGGTCACACCTGTGTATAGGTCGCACCATCCAATTATCACCAATAGATTGGAAAAATCCCTAGATAGGTCGCACTGGTGTATAGGTCGCACCTACGTTTAGCTCTGCTGCAAATGTCTGCCACAGGAGCACACAGCAAGGCTTTTAAGAAGATTAACACTTAAAAACAATTATTTGTTTGATAAAAAATTATAGCAAATATGTGTCTGAGCTGAACTTTTCCTTAATAAATGAACGTAATTGTGAAATGAGCTGGATTTAAAAATTTGTTTCGTCGAAAGTGATAGCAAGCCATATATAGGTCGCACCTGTGTATAGGTCGCAGGCCTTGAAAAAACAATAAAAAGGTGCGACCTATACACCGGAAAATACGGTACTATTTTTAGGTTTTAGCTAACCTTTGGGACTTTTAGCTAGTCTTTGTAACTTTTAGCTATCCTTTGTAATTTTTAGCTAGTCTTTGTAACTTTTAGTTAGCCTTTTTCTGCTTTTAGCTAGCAATGTACTATTTTTAGCTTTTAACTAGCCTTTGGAACTTTTAGCTAGTCTTTGTAACTGTTAGTTAGCCCTTTTCTACCTTTAGCTAGAAATGGACCTACTATTTTTAGTTTTTAGCTAGCCTTTGGGACTTTTAGCTATCCTTTGTAACTTTTAGCTTGTCTTTGTAACTTTTAGTTAGCTTTTTTCTACTTTTAGCTAACAGTATACTATTTTTAGCTAGCCTTTGGGACTTTTAGCTAATCTTTGTAACTTTTAGTTAGCCTTTTTCCGCTTTTAGCTAGCAATGTACTATTTTTAGCTTTTACCTAGCCTTTGGGACTTTTAGCTAGTCTTTGGGGCGGCCGTGGCACAGTGGTAATGGCAGTCGACCCCCGATCGGAAGGTTGGAGGTTCGAATCCCGCATCCGCCCACCATGTGTCGTTGTGTCCCTGGGCAAGACACTTAACCCCAAATTGCTCCCGGTAGGTCTGGATGGCGCCTTGCAAGGCAGGCTACCACTACCGGTGTATGAATGTCTGAATGAATGGGTGGATGGTTGGTATTGTAAAGCACTTTGGGGCTCCTCACAGGGGGCTGGAAAGCGCTATATAAATAAGCTCCATTTACCATTTACCATTTGAAACTTTTAGCTAGTCTTTTAGCCTTTTTCTACTTTTAGCTAGAAATGGACCTACCATTTTTAGTTTTTAGCTATCCTTTGTAACTTTTAGCTAGTCTTTGTAACATTTAGCAAGACTTACTATTTTTAGCTTTTAGCTAGCCTTTTATTGCTTTTACTTCACCTTTTTTTACTTTGTTTTATCAATTATAACATGATGTTTTTGTTCACTTGAGATTGGATCAGAATAGTTTTAGAACCAAATCAACAGATAATTTTTATTTCTCTGTAAAGAAAACCTACAAACTGACTGTAAAAGTTTCGGTCTGAACGTCTGGAGGGAACTCTTTCAGCCGGCTGATGTCAGCGTGAAACGCAGCCGACGTTCAGAGGAGTCCACGTGATTAATTTTTCACCTGAGGAGCGTGACCTGACGGCAGGACGAGCAGCATCATTGATTTTTCAGACGTGCCGATGACTCGACAGCTGATTAGTAATTAACAAAGACTTCTTATTACAAAGGACCATGGGGTTCTGTTGGGGGGTCACGTTCAAAAAGAAAACCCTCCACAGTCAAACACATCAAAGTCGGAGTCGGCTTCGAAGTCGAAGCTGTTGAAGTGGGGCGAGTCGATGTCCTGGCTGCAGGCGTGGAACGAACCCCCCACCGGAAGGTCGGAGAAGCCCCCCTGGCCGAGGGGCACCTCGGGGACCCGGGAGGCAAGCGGCGAGGAGGGGGCGCTGGCGTTCAGGTAGCCCAGGGCGGAGGAGGTCGCGGCCCCGCCCATCAGCAGGCACACCGCCCTCACCGCCCGGGCGTCGCCGCTGTTGCCATGGCGAAGACAGTCTGAGACGTGGTGAGGCGGGGCCACGGAGACGCTCCGTCGAGGCTGCCGGGGTCCTCCGGCTGCGGGAAGGACGAGATGTCAACATGGAGATATTTCAAGTTTACAGACTAACTTTTGAAACTCACGTCTCGTATCTGTTTATTTTAACGCAGAAGGTCTTGTGAGTAAAAAGTCTAACATTTTTTTAAATGTTGTCAGTAAACGTTACGTGACTATTCCTGACGAAGCCTAAAAATCGGGCTAATTTCTTTCATTCTGTCTGACTTGTTGAAATGCTCCATACACTCACAGTGACATTACTGCCCTCTAGTGGTGTTTTGAGGGGAAATCGACCACATTGAAATCCATTACTGTACAGGTAGTCCTCGACTTACGTACGAGTTCTGTTCTTACGCATTATTCGTAACCCGATTTTGCCGTAAGTCGGACACCACACGAGCCGCCACTGATACACGTACATGTACGGTAATGTAGTTACCAAGCACTTTGCCTATCCTAACACAGTACCCTACATAATTATCAAAAAACACATACATTTGGATAAATAAAAAATATTAATTTCTTACTTTGAGCTGGTCAAGCCTGTCTCCGTCTTTTAGCATGTTAGCTCTTGCACGTCCGAGCTCCGCAGCTTCGTGCTGCTCCACGCGGTCCAAACTGTTTACAGGAAGGACTGTTAGCATGTTAACTCCATACATTTGGAGCCATCATGAAAGGAAAAAGAGTGAATAACTTACTGGGAGCCGTTTCTCCACGGTTTCCATCTAAAAAGGCTGCGCCGCGTTAGCTGATGTTAGCCCCGCCATTAGCTGCGCCCGTTAGCATGTTAGCTTGTTGCGCATTTGGTCCGGCTCACTGTCTGCTGCTTCACGCGGTCCACAGCGTAGTTTTCCTTCGTCCATCTGTCCTTCCACAAAACCGCCGTTCAGCTCCCAGCTCTGATCGGACACGGTCCATCCAAAGCCGGCTGGCCGGAGCTAACCGAAGCTAACCGCAAAATGGTGGACACTGCCGAAAACATAGCTAGTCCATAGCATAGTCCAGGGTTAGCGATCAGCGGCTGCTGCTCCGGGCCTGAGACGTCCACAGAATTCGCCGAGCGCTTCCAGCTCATTTTTCTGTCTGAGGCAACCTCTTATCGGACACACAGTCCTCCAAAGCCGGCTGTCGAGGCTGGAGCTAACCGAAGCTAACCGCAAAATGGTGGCATTTCTGGAAACTGCCGGAAACTGTGCAAACAGGCTTAAAAATTATAATAATAATAATTATGATACTTTATTTATAAAGCCATTTAAAACAACCACAGCTGCAACAAAGTGCTGTACACATGAAATCAAGAACATTTAAACACACACAAAAAAAAATTCTTCATATTTTTATTAATATGATGCGTTCGTTACTCCGAATTGCCGTAAGTCGTGGACTACCTGTATAAATGCTCTTCATGGTCCCATAGTTTTCACATCATAAAATAATGCATTCCTTTCAGTAAAGCTTTTTTTAATCTCTAGCCCTCTTCAGATTTTATGTCAGCCCCAGTGTTTCCCCTCGATAACTTGCCATGGCGGGGTGCTCATCTCGGCTGTGATTTTTGTCGATGGGGGTGGGGGGGACAGATCTGAGCTGAGCTCTGTTTGTACTGGCCGTTTTCGAGTGGGGGAGTGGGGCACAGTGGGAGGGAAGAGGCAGCATGAGCGCTGCCTTTAGCTTTTTAGCTAGCACACCTACCGTATTTTCTGCCTGATAAGTCTCACCTTTCTATAAGTCGCTTTGTCCAATTATTGGCAATAAATTGGAAAAATCCATAAACATGTTGCACCTTCAGTTAAGTCGCATCTATTATGCGTCACCGCTACGCGACGCATCAGCACCTCATTTGCCCTGCTGAAAATGGCGGCCACAGAAGCATGCACGGAAGGACTTTTAACAAGATTAACACGGTAAAAACAATTATTTGTCTGCTGAAAATTATAGCAAAGATGTGTCTTAGCTTAACCGTTCCTTAATAAATTCACGTAATAATCAAATCTGCTGGATTTAAATTGTTTCGCTTTGACGTCTTCCAAACGGTCGCGCGTTGCGAAAATAAATTGTAAATAAATCTAATTTTAGCTCAAACAAATCCAACAGCTAACAGTTTGTAAATGACCACCAAATAATTACTTTTTGTAAGTTTAAAGAAAATCTGTCTGGTAGTTCATGAGTTGTGCTGGTGAAGATTCTCAGTCGTCCAGGACATGATAAAATCAAAAAAGGCGTTCAATACAGAACAACTGGACTTTATTTACAAATAAAGTCCAGTTGTTCTGTATTGAACGCCTTTTTTGATAGTTCATGAGTTATTTAGACAAATAGTAGCCGTTTATGGTAGCTAACCACTAACAAACAACGATGCTAAAAGATCGAATTTTAGCTCTAAACATCTCCTATACCATACCATTTTATTTATAAAGCACTTACAGGAATGAGGCCAAACCAAAGTGCTGAACAAACAAACAAACAACAGGCAATCTCCTATAGCTAAAAGTTTGTAAATGACCACCAAGTAATTACTTTCTGTAAGTTTAAAGAAAATCTGCCGTGTGGTTTATGAGCTATTTGCTAAAAAGTACCGGAAAAACAACTAAGCTAACCGCGACACATTTACGGTTACGGCCGGGCTGTGACAGAGTCAGTCCGACCAGAGGAGGCTGCCGTCGGACACATGAGGTGGGAACGGTCGGTGGACCCTAGCGGACAAAAGTGGTACTGCACCATTTTTTTGCCAAAATGAAAAACGGTCATATCTGAGCCAAAAATTGGTCTAAAAATATGGGGGAAATGCATAAACAAGTCTCACCTGTCAATTAGTCGCAGGGCATGCAAATTAGGCAAAAAGGTGTGACTTATAGATCGTAAAATACGGTATATTGTAACACCACTAGCTTAGCATTACACCAGACAGGTGGGGGGTGTACACGCAGTTCGGTAGGCGGGGCACCTGATTCTGTTAACAGGGTGGAGCGCCCCGCTTGTATGATGGTAGGGGAAACACTGAGCCCAGTAGGTGATGATCTGCTTTTATATTTGAGAGACTAAATAAAAATCACCATCAGGGGGCGAGACTTTCCTTATAAAGTGCGCCCATCACCGGTGGGACGTTCCTGTGGAGCTTCGTCTCTTGTTTCGACCTGTTTTAGTTCAAATGTAGAGATCAAAGCACGCTTGTGTCGTGCACAAACATTTGGTACAAAAAGCAGATCCATGTGGATGCGGACTGAAGAATCCACAACTCCGGTCCACACTTTCCGATGGACCTGACTGCAGCCGCTCGGTACTCAACCACTTCAGTAAAGGCAAAAAACTGAACACACACAGGTGTTATGCATGGAGTTTTAAAAAATTAAAATCTTTATGTCTGACCACAAGCTGGGTACCAAGCTGACACCTGGATTTGTGAAGCTTGTTTTCGGCTACCGGATCTGGAGAGTCTGGATGGTCTTCCAAAAACTCTGGGCTGGAATATTTTAAACGTCAAAAATCCTTGTGGGCGTTTTAAGAGAAAATGCCTCTTTTTAAAAATATTTTGTCAATTAAATTAAAAAAATTAAAAAATTGTGGAGGTTTTTAAAACTAAAGGCCATAAAGGAGCCAAAATGTAAAGACAAAAGTAATTTGAGGGATGGGCGTCCCCGGTGCCCGGGCCTCGGTGACCGGCCCTGCGGCCACGTCAGTGCAGCGGGCTCCGGCGGGGGCCTATGAATTTGTCGCGTTTGACCGCGGGGGGTCATTGTATGTGGTCGCTGGTGGGATTCGTCCAGTTCTTCCCCTTGGTCGGATCTGGGGAGTGGGCGAGTGGCTCGTCCTGTTCGGGTGGCCCTGGGGACTCTGGGCTCGGGGTCCTTCCTGGAGTCTTGGGCTTTGATCGCCCCTTCGTCTGCCTCGGGCTTTGGGGGGACGGATCTCTGATGCTTCACAGTCGCTACTAAATGTTCTATTGGAGGAACCTTATTCACTTATGCATGCTCACAACCACACACAAATGGATGCAGGGATGTATATGTAGATATATGCAGATATGTAGATGGGTATATGAATGAATATAAATGTATATGTATGTATACTGTATATATATTTGTAGGTATGGGTATGTATATTTATAGAAATCTACTGCAAGGTCATGAAGATTATTAGTCTTTATGCATGTATGTTTCGTTGCTGTGTTCTGTCATGTGCTTTGCAGGATTGCGGACGGAGGTTAGGTGTGTTTGCCTTGTGCACTTTTTGTGGACAATTGTTGTTTTGTTATTTTACTTTCTCTTTTCTTTCTCTCTATTAAAAAAAATACATATTGGAGTGAGAGGATGGCTATAAGGTGAGAAGGGAGGCCATCTATGAATGGAGAAAAAAAAAAAAAAGCTTGTTTTCGGCTACCGGATCTGGAGAGTCTGGATGGTCTTCCAAAAACTCTGGGCTGGAATATTTTAAACGTCAAAAATCCTTGTGGGCGTTTTAAGAGAAAATGCCTCTTTTTAAAAATATTTTGTCAATTAAATAAAAAAATTGTGGAGGTTTTTAAAACTAAAGGCCATAAAGGAGCCAAAATGTAAAGACAAAAGTAATTTGAAGATTAAGATTAACTGGTTATTTGTGGACAAACATATTAAAAATGAGTATTAAGTTAAGTAAGAGGGTCGACCTTCCCCCACAGGAACACTTTTTGGACCTTCTGAGGGTCAAAGATCTCATTAAAACCTCAGTTTCACTGAAAACACTAATAAATCCACATTTGTCACTTTAGTTTGAAAACTTTCTGATGTTTGAGCCATATGAGGTCATTTAACCTCCTGCTGCCCTTGGGTCAAACGACCCACGAGGCCTAAGCCTTGTTGGTGAAGCTGTTTTAACAAACATTTTATTTATTTACAAACCTCTGTCTCTGAGTGAGCCCCCCCTCTCTAGGACTCGAGACAAAGGAGGCGTGACCCCCCCGACCCGGGGCGAACCGGGGTCCTTGTCGCTGGAGGAGTCGGACGGCGGGTCTCGGTCTGCGATGCAGGGACTGAAGCTGCGCTGCCTCTGAAGGCTCCAGGAGGAAGAGACACCCTGGAAAACACAAAAACTCAAAGTTTCTACACACAAACAACAAGTCCACCCGTTAGACAAACTCATTTATGATTTTAATTTAATAAAAACTATGAGGTCATCGTCAAAGTTTCCTCTTTTAAGTGATTTCAGGGTTTCAAAAACAAACATTTCTTGCTCAAAAGCTGAAGGACTTTGCTGAAGAAGCTGAACCTGAGCTGCTAAGTGAGGCCTTTAACATACAAGACCACTTCGCTACTGTTTGGTGTTCCTCAGGGTTCAGTCTTAGGTCCTATTCTTTTTTTTTTTCTTTTTCCCAAGTTTATTTTAGTTTTTTTGTGGAGTACATTACAGAGATTATTTTGAAAACACAATTTTAACAATGTACTGTACATTTAACTGAACACCAAAAACGAACAACTAACTAATAATAAAATAATAATAATGTCTTAGGTCCTATTCTGTTCCTTTTATACATCAGCCCCCTTGGAAAGATGATCAGTAGCTTCAATAACGCCTCTTACCATTTGTGTGCTGATGACATTCAACTGTACTGTTCCGTCTACGACTCAGAATTACACAAGTTCGATCAATTACCATATTTTTTGGACTATAAGGCGCATTAAATGAAACAAAACAGCCGGATAAGTCAAACTTCGTTCAACTCATTCACAATAACTCACAACAGTAGGCGTGTTTCCATCAAGGTTTCTAGGTGCGCATTATGAAGCATCGCATCAGAAAAGCTAAATGGAAACGGCATAATTCGAGTTAACTTCCTCTAAGTCGCTCTAAAGTTTATACGCTCGCTTGAGGTAGTTTTTGGGGAGTCGATTCAGAGCTGAGTCGGCTAAACGACAGATGGAAACAGATTAGCCGACTCAGTTCTGCCGCAGCGAACATTCACGTCACGTGACTGATCAGCTGTTTCCGCTCCGGACAACATGTAACATCGCTAAAACTAGTTGGCATGACAGAATAAATACAACTTGCCCGATAGCAACACATACCTGAAATATTCTCTCCATTTTGCCGAGATGTCTGTTTTCAAACGCTACTTCCTGTTTACTGTGGAAGTGCGTAACGCTGACGTCTGACGTATGGCGCTGACGTGTGACGTAATGACGCTGACGTCTGACGTAGAGACGCTTTGCGTGGCATTGCAGATGCGCTTCAAGCCAGTTTAATGGAAACACTTCTGATCCTCATAATTTTAATTTACATTTTAGCGAAATTTTCTAAAATTCGCTCAAAAATCGAATTTAAATTGGATGGAAACATAGCTAGTGTTCAGTTGTACCACATAAAATTGGCTCGAGGTCAGTAAGCAACCAGAATTAATACATAAGGTGCACTGGATTAGGAAGCTCACTGTTGATTTTTGAGAAAATTAAAGGATTTAAAGTGCACCTTGAAGTCTGAAAAAAATTGTGTTTCCCACATTAAGGCCTGGCTAGCTGACGACTGCCTTCAGTTAAACTCTAACAAGACTTAAACCAGATCATGATCATTGCTCCTGAACAGAAAGTTCCTTGGATCAAGCAACACTTTGGTTCTCTGGACTCCTCTTCTCAGCAGAGCCTCAGAAACCTTGATGTTCTGTTGGACCAGTCAATGGCGCTGAACATTCAAAACTTCTGGTAAAAAACAACTGCTTTTATCATCTGAGAAATATTTCTAAATTGAGGGCAATGTTATCCAAATCTGACCTGGATATGATGAATATTTAATGGAAAGACCTTTGACCCTTCCCACATTGACGTGAACGACATCTACTGTAAGAGCTCATTGCTGATGTCTTTCCATCTTGGCGTTGTGTTAACACACACCCGAATGCTACTTTTTATCCTAAATCCTTTGTAAGCAGCACTTTGTGAAATATCATAAAATAAACACGAGAGATGCTGTTGTTTTAGTTAAGCTTCACTGAGTTTTTTGTCTGTGGGACTGATTTAGTGGACAAGTTGCAACCACTCCCTGTTGAACGAAATGTGTAGAATGCTGACCAACTGCTGAAGATAAGCAAAACCAGGAGCGGGGCACATTTTGTTTTCATGACAGAATGTTTCAGTAAACTCTTCTTTTAATCAAAAACAATGCCATATAAGGAAGCTACAAACCGCTGCTGGACAAGAAATTAAATAAGTGATGTGTACTACAATAACATTTCTGGGTGTAGACTTTAAGTAGAAATACTCTGTGTGGATTTCCCCTATTCAGACATAACTTTTTGATGGCTACGTTTCTGTAACCTGCTGGGTTAGTGTCTCCTTCCAGCTGGAAGCCTAATAAATTATTGTATGGTATCTGGCATATGATTGCGTCTTTTCTCCACACATCCACCGATCCGATGAGAGGACTTGAGTGCTGAGTAAATTGTGTCCTCGACAACTTCCATCTTGTTTCTGTGTAAAAAACTTTTAAAAAAACTCGGTGGAAGCGGTTGTGAGTTTTAGTTCACTTTTAAATCCTTTTAGAACCTGGTATAAATCTGATGCATTTTGCTTTTAGGTTCTGATACGTGAAATCTGAGAACTGAAAGAGGACTAAATGGTAAATGGTAAATGGAGCTTATTTATATAGCGCTTTCCAGCTCCCTGTGAGGAGCCCCAAAGCGCTTTACAATACCAGCCATCCACCCATTCATTCAGACATTCATACACCGGTAGTGGTAGCCTGCCTTGCAAGGCGCCATCCAGACCTACTGGGAGCAACTCGGGGTTAAGTGTCTTGCCCAGGGACACAACGACACATGGTGGGTGGATGCGGGATTCGAACCTCCAACCTTCCGATCAGGGGCCGACTACCATTACCACTACACCACGGCCGCCGACTAGTCCTAGTCTCTGGTCCTGTTTTAGCTCGTCTCTGTTCACAGCTTTAAAACCAGGAGCTTTTTCTTAATCAAGTTTTATGAAGAACCTTCTTAAAACTTTGTGCGTCTACAGTTCATAATGAGCGTGTGCTTTTTGGACGTGATGCATTGTTTAGTTTTGAGCCCACAGGGAAGTGAAAAACTCTGTTTTGAAGGTGAAAAGGAGCAGACGGGAGGTGCAGACTGACCTCCCTGACTTTCCTGACGAGCTTCAGCCACAGACTGTGAAGATAAAAACACAAATCGTTATCTTTGACACAGATCCAGGCGGAGACAAACACGACAGCAGTAAACTGGAGGGGTTCTGATAAGGCCTGATAAGAAGTGGGACAGAGGACACGGGACGACCTGCAGTCCTCTGGAACGTCCGACAGCAGCAGCAGGAACTTGTTCTGGGGCAGGATGAGGGCGAAGCAGCAGTCCCTCCGGGCCCCCGGGGGCAACCTGGGCAGGTCCAGGATGTCCCGGCCCTCGACGACGGCCTCACAGCCGGACCGCAGAGCCACCGCCTGGTCCGGGGGGGACTCTGCGTCCCGGCACACCAGCAGACTTCCCTCCATGGTCAGAATGAGATACTTCTCCTTCCACTGCTTGAACATGAAGCCTCCTGAAGATCAAAACAAGCAGCTGTGAGAAAACTTGAACTATTAACATGAATTAGTTGTTAAAATAGAAACTAAATGTTAATTTTTTTAAATTTAATCATACATTCATTTTTAGCACGTCTACAAATTAGTGTAAATGAAACTTAGATTCAACATGTGGGTCCTCCAGAAGCTCTCTGCCTCTCTTGTCACAGACAAACACCGTTTTGACTGACAGCTGTCATGTCTGACTCAGAAGACTTCCTGCTGAACTCAGGGAGGAGGAACAGGAAACATTCATTTGACCCACCAGCCGCTAAAATTATAAGTGATCAAGTCAAATCTTTATGGTAAATGGTAAATGGCGTTACTGTATTTTCTGGTGTATAGGTTGCACCTGTGTATAGGTCGCATTGTCCAATGATCACCAATAGATTGGAAAATCCCTAGATAGGTTGCACTGGTGTATAGGTCGCACCTACGTTTAGCTCTGCTGCAAATGTCTGCCACAGGAGCGCACAGCAAGGCTTTTAAGAAGATTAACACTTAAAAACAATTATTTGTTTGATAAAAATTATAGCAAATATATGTCTGAGCTGAACTTTTCCTTAATAAATGAACGTAATTGTGAAATGAGCTGGATTTAAAAATTTGTTTCACCGAAAGTGATAACAAGGTTGCACCTGAGTATAGGTCGCAGGCCTTGAAAAAAACATAAAAAGGTGCGACCTATACACCGGAAAATACGGTACTTATATGGCGCTTTCCAGCCCCCTATGAGGGGCCCCAAAGCACTTCACAGTACCAGCCATTCACCCATTCATACACACATTCATACACCGGTAGCGGTAAACTGCCATGCAAGGCGCCATCCAGTCCTACCGGGAGCAACTCGGGGTTAAGTGTCTTGCCCAGGGACACAACGAGGTATGCCGTGACCGGGGATTGAACCCGGGGCCTTCCAGTCCTGAGCCGGCTGCCCTGCCTCTACACCATCTCGGCCCACAATATATTCAGTTATGATTGAGTTTGCAGCCTTTTTAAAATGGTAGCATCTTTGCACATACATTTCCTCCACTTGGTCTCTTGGACACATAAAACATCTACCTTCTAAATTTTCTACTTCCGGTTCTTGGCGAAGCAGGTTGCTTCTCTGCTCCTCTCCTGCCCTAACGTTTTCCTCCTCCCTGCTTTTGCTCTTTTGTCTTGTCTGCAACTCTTCAGTGCTCGCTCGAAGCAATTTGGAACATGGATTTAATTGCGTGGGCTGTTTCCTCTATCGATAGTTTTTTTCCACGAAGCGCTCCGGACCAGGAGAACCAGCGTGCCCCCTCGACACGCATGCGGCCGGGTACATCATGGATTCGTGGGGAGAGTGGAAAATGATGTGTTTGACCGTTCTTTCGGTCGAGGACGTGGAAGATCTGTATATAATTGGATTTATGGTAGCAGGTGCG
>JBBPBX010075387.1:5934-17354 GCA_038048925.1 Garcialebias charrua | reverse complement strand
GGGATTAAGAAGGGGAAATTAATACATTTGTGTCACATATAAAACAGTCCTGCATCGCTTTGCATCGCTTTGAATGAGAACATGCGAATGCTCGCTGGCTGCGCGCTGGGACAGGTGGGGACATGGGTTAGGGGACAAAAACTCCGCCCCTTCTGTTCTCTGATTGGTCCTGTCAAAAACTACCGGATAAATCGTTGTCTATGAGAGAAGTCCCAGACTGTGCAGTGAAGGGAAATGAGAATTGAGTGGAGCTGTGCAGGAAGGCGAGGGACAGGCTAGTTAAAAGCTAAAATGGGGCGGCCGTGGTGTAGTGGTAATGGCAGTCAACCCCTGATCGGAAGGTTGGAGGTTCGAATCCCGCATCCGCCCACCATGTGTCGTTGTGTCCCTGGGCAAGACACTTAACCCCGAGTTGCTCCCGGTAGGTCTGGATGGCGCCTTGCAAGGCAGGCTACCACTACCGGTGTATGAATGTCTGAATGAATGGGTGGATGGCTGGTATTAAAGCACTTTGGGGCTCCTCACAGGGGGCTGGAAAGCGCTATATAAATAAGCTCCATTTACCATTAAAAGTAGCTAAATGTTAGCTAAAATCTTAAAGTAGATGAACGGTAGATAAAAGGAGTAAAGTAATATCTAAAAGCCAAAGATAGCAAAAGTCCAAAGTAGCTGAACAATAGCTAAAAGTAGCTAAATGCAATCTAGAAGCCAAAAATTCCAAAATGCTAAAGTAGCTGAATGGTAGATAAGTAGTAAAATACTACCAAAAGGAGAAACTGAAGCTCAAGCTAAAGTTACTAAACTGTAGTTAAAAGCTAAAAGTAGCTAAATGCTAGCTAAAATCTTAAAGTACAGTAGCTGAATGGTAGATAAAAAGAGTAAAATGCTATCTAAAAGTCAAACACCTGTATAGCAAAACACTGGCTACAAGCTAAACGTACTGAGTAAAACCTAAAAAGTACTAAAGTCTTACCTAAATCAGCAAAATGCTACCAAAAGGAGAAACTGAAGCTCAAGCTAAAAGTTACTGAACTGTAGTTAAAAGATAAAAGTAGCTAAATGCTAGCTAAAATCGTAGCTGAACAAAAGCTAAAAGTTGTCAAATGCTATCTAGAAGCCAAAAATTCCAAAATATTAAAGTAGCTGAATGGTAGATAAGTAGCCCTACCAAAAGGAGAAACTGAAGCTCAAGCTAAAGTTACTGAACTGTAGTTAAAAGCTAAAAGTAGCTAAATGCTAGCTAAAATCTTAAAGTACAGTAGCTGAATGGTAGATACACTCTTTTTATCATAAAAAGAGTGAAATGCTATCTAAAAGTTAAAGATAGCAAAATGCCAAAGTAGCTGAACAGTAGTTAAAAGTAGCTAAATGCTATCTAAAAGTTAAAGATAGAAAAATACTGGCTACAAGCTAAATGTACTGAGTAAAACCTTAAGTACTAAAGTCTTACCTAAATCAGCAAAATGCTACCAAAAGGAGAAACTGAAGCTCAAGCTAAAAGTTACTGAACTGTAGTTTAAAGATAAAAGTAACTAAATGCTAGCTAAAATCTTAAAGTAGCTGAACAGTAGATAAAAGGAGTAAAATGCTATCTAAAAGTTAAAGATATAGCTAAAAGTCGTCAAATGCTATCTAGAAGCCAAAAATTCCAAAATCAGAGTCAGAGAATCTTTATTGTCATTTGCACTGCATGTGGTACATGTGATGAAACAAGATTATGTACACAGGTGTAACCGGGTTCTGCTTCACTCCACTGTACCAAGCCAGCTCAAGTAACCCCTTGACTCTGCGTTGTGTAGTTTTTAATGAAGACAAGGGGCTTCTGCGTGATCAGTCAGTTTATTTCCTGAATGAGAACACACCAGGGTTCGAATCAGTGCAACAGTTCAGCTTCATTCAGCACACTCTTGTGCAGCTTTCACAGACTGGCCCATTACAGTAAACAAATCATATTTTACAGAACATACAATGAAAATACAATAATAAATGAAGTACCTGAATGAGAACACACCAGGGTTCGAATCAGTGCAACAGTTCAGCTTCATTCAGCACACTACAACAGAGCATTGTGTTAGCTTATTCTTTTACTCAGCACATGAAGTGTTGTCTAATATTAACAAACTTAAAAGTACAAGAATTGGTGCCAGGCACATATCTAATAAATATTCATTGCACACAATTCATCTGAGTTGATAAGAATTATGTTTTAGCTGTTGCTAACCCTTTTCTATGCTGTGTGCTGAAGAATGCAACTCACCTCTTGTGCAGCTTTCACAGACTGGCACTGAGTACCGGAGCCAGCAGCATTTAACCAGCCACACAGAGAGGAGGGGCGCTATTTCCCATTGCACTGATACATATGAAACAAGTGGAATTCTACAATCTAAACACCGTTACACAGGGTCCCAGTTACATCCAACAACAAAATGTAAGAGAAAAACAGTAATAACATCTAAGATATAACTAAGAAAAACATCAACTAGAAATACACTAAGCACTAATGTAATAGAAAAACATCATTATTCACATCTGCCTTCAACACCATGATCCCCCAAACTCTGATAGACAAACTATCCACACTTGGACTAAGCCCCTCCATCTGTAACTGGGTACTAGACTTCTTAACAAACAGACCACAGTCCGTGAAGATCCACAACTTCTCCTCCTCCACCATCACCCTCAGCACTGGCTCTCCTCAAGGATGTGTGCTGAGCCCTCTTCTGTTCACTCTGCTCACATATGATTGTACAGCCACACATCCAGGCTGTCATATTGTTAAGTTTGCAGATGATACAGCTGTGGTGGGATGCATCACAGATAATGATGAATCCAGCTACAGACAGGAGGTGGAACATCTGGAGAGCTGGTGCAAAGAGAACAACCTTCACATGAATGTGAAGAAGACGAAGGAGATGATTGTGGACTTCAGAAGGAACAAACACACCCACACCCCACTGTATATAGGTGGATCTGCGGTGGAGGTGGTCTCCAGCTACAAATACTTGGGTGTACACTTGAATGATAACCTCAGCTGGAGCAACAACACCACCAGCCTGATCAAGAAAGGACATCAAAGACTCTACTTCCTCAGACGGCTGAGACGAGCTGGTCTGAGAAGCTCAGTCCTCACCTCGTTCTACAGGTGTGCAGTGGAGAGCGTCCTGTGCTCCAGCATCAACGTGTGGCATGGAGGCTGCACAGTTGCAGAGAGGAAAGCTCTACAGAGAGTGGTGAAGGCTGCACAGAAGTCTGTGGGAGTCAGTCTCCCCACCATCACAGACATTTACACCTCCAGATGCAGAAAAAGAGCCACCTGCATCATGAAAGACCTCACTCACCCAGCACACTCACTCTTTGCACCACTCCCCTCGGGACGGAGGTTGAGGAGCATCAAATGTAGAACCACTAGACTGAGGAACAGCTTCTACCCTGAGGCTGTCAGACTCATGAATAAATAAATAATAAGAATAAACACTGCAAAATGTCACATCATGTTGATACTGATCTGTTTCTTGTTGCTGTGTTCATCTGTGACCATCTGCTCATAATGACTCATGTTCGTGCTGCTGTTTATAATGATGTTTTTCTACTACATTAGGGCTTAGTGTATTACTAGCTGATGTCTCTCTTAGTTAATCCTAGATGTTATTATTGTTTTTCTCTTGCATTTGTGTTGGATGTAACTGGGACCCTGTGTACATAATCTCGTTTTCAACACATGTACTACATGCGGTGCAAATGACAATAAATTCTCTCTGACTCTGACTCTTATAAACAGCAGCACGAACATGAGTCTGTATGAGCAGATGGTCACAGATGAACACAGCAACAAGAAAACAGATCAGCATCAGCATGATGTGATATTTTGCAGTGTTTATTCATATTGATTATTTATTCATGAGTCTAACAGCCTCAGGGTAGAAGCTGTCGGAGCCAAGATGGTGTAGTGGCAGGGCTTTTGACTTGGGACCCGAAGGACGCGGGTTCGCGCCCCGGCCCCGGCCACTACACACCTTGGGGTGTCTATGAGTGCACATCTAATTCTCCAGCTCCCCGAGCGCGACTACGCTGCTCGCTGCACCACCTGGTGGTGGTTGGGTTAAAGGCAGAAGACCAATTTCGTCTGTCAAGTATGGGAAACATACACAGATGACAAATGTGACAAATTATTATTATAGTGGTTCTACATTTGATGCTCCTCAACCTCTGTCCTGAGGGGAGTGGGGCAAAGAGTGAGTGTGCTGGGTGAGTGGGGTCTTTCATGATGCAGGTGGCTCTTGGCTCTCAAAATGCTAAAGTAGCTGAATGGTAGACAAGTAGCAAAATGCTATCTAAAAGTTAAAGATAGCTAAATGCTAAAGTAGCCGAACGTAGCGTAAAGGCAGCTGTAGTTTTTGGATGGATTAAAGGTCTTGACGTGTTTCAGAGGTTCTGATTCTTCCTTTTTATGAACACGAATCCTGAAACTTCACTTTTGCTTTCAGAACCTTCGGCTATTTGACAACCAGGGGGCTGTGAGCTGAAAGTCTCCAAGGACGGTACCGAAAATGTTCTGATTCTAAAGGACCGCACCGCTCTGCAGACAATAAAACAAGTAAAAAAAAAAAAATGAAAACAAAAATGCATGAAACATTTTTTTAATTTCAGACATCAAAACTTTTGATTTTTTTTTTCCCTGGTGTTTTGTTGTTGAATGTTCCAGCAGCTGAAAGTCCAGAACCTTCGGCTGATTTGATTAGAATGAACTGATTTTGATCCGTTCTGCTGCGTTTCTGCAGTTCTGCTGTCAGATTATGGAAGCGGTCTCAGAACCGATAGTAGATCTGGACACAGGCCTGTCCTCGTTGAGCCGAGCTGCAGACCCCCCCCCCCCCTTTTGTCCTTATTGATTCTGGATAATGCGCGGTGTCTTCTCGGACTGAACACATGAATAATTCTCCTTCGTTGGACCGGGACACGTCGGGCTGTCCTTGAGTGAAGAAGGTCGACGGGAAATATCTGGACCGGTTTGAAGCGGTTCTGGGGCCTCGCTGACCCATTTGTCAAGAGATGCTCCAGGAAATAGTCAGACCCCCGTCACAAGCTGCAGCCTGGAGGAAGTTTGTTCAGAATCAACAGTCAGAGGCTCAGAACGACGAGAACTTTACGACTTTCTGTGAACTTTCAGAAAAATCTCAATAAATCAAACCCTGGAGGTTTCGTTAGCTCAGCTGTTCGCCTGAGCTCGCTTTGAGGGGCTTTGTTTACATGTTTACAGGTAAACAAACCTCTAAACATGCTTCACTTAATAAATCTAAGTTCTGGGCAAAGAGCTGATGTACAGATTGTAGAAATGATGCTCAGACACTAAAATAACAAAAACTACAGAAATTGTATTTCCTGTGAAAATGCAGTGTGAATCCTTATTGCTGAAGAACTTGTTGAAAAACAGCTTAAATTAGCTAAAAACATGCTGAAAGGTAAGAACGTAAGAAAGTATAACAACATCAACTACTGCCTCATGCATATACTGTGTACATTAGCTCATATGCTGCTTTGCCACTTTGCAAATGTCAATGCTAGAACCTTTAGTTTATTTTATAGTTATACTTTTTATACTTTTTTATACTAGTATGCAAGAACTCAGGACAGTATTATGTTCATTAAATGTTTAGTGTTTTAGTTTTAGTTTTAGAGTTGGTGTAAATTTTCATTCTCTTATACCACTATGCAAAAACTCAGGACAGTGTTACAGCTTTATGCTTATGTCTATTATTATATGTTTCAGTGTTTCAATGTTTAAGTGGTTACTGTTGCACCGAGGGACTGAGAGAAACGCAATTTCAGTCCTGTGTATGTCCTGTACATATTGCAGTTCTGACAATAAAGTTGACTTTGACTTTGACTTTGAACAAGCCCAAGTTTGCTGAAGAAAGCAGAAAGAACACACAGTTGCTGAATTAGGTTTAAATAAGCATAAACTAGCACACAAATTAGGAAATTAGCCAAAAAAGCTGAAATTAGTACCGTTTTTTTCCCGGCCTATAAATCACAGTTTTTTAAAACTAATTTTCATGTCCTGCAACTTATGGGGCGAAGCGACATATTTATGGATTTTTTCCCATATTTTTAGACCATTTTTTGGCTGAGATATGACCGTTTCCATTCATTCTGATGAAAAAAATGGAGCAGTACCACTTTTGGCCTCTAGGGTCCACCGACCGTTCCCAGCTCATGTGTCCGACAGCAGATTCATCTGGTCGGACTCACCCCAAAAATACACTACACGCGGTCCGTGTCCGCTCCGCTCCGCAGGTCGCAGCTGAGCAAGTCCAAAGTCCACTGCCTCCGCTCAGCTCAGGTCCGCATGGATGCGCCGCTCCAAGACGCATGCGCGGGAATTGCAAGATCGCGCGATAAATCAAGTGATAAATAATGAAGTCAGAACAAAACAATTCATTCGGTGGAAGAAGGAGAACAACAGTAAAGGCTGCCTTGATCTTCTCTCGTAAATAAGCGACAGGACATGGTTTGAGCAACAGGAAGTGATGTTTACATTTCAGAATAAAATACTTTTTTATTTATTTATTTCTTGTATTGCGTTATTAGGTGTAGTCATAGTCATAAATATAATAGTTTAGTCATAGAATAGTCATAAATGATAGTTTGACAGCATTTTTGTACAAATAAATCCGTATAGAGCTAGGATTAGTCCGCCCGTGGTGATTTTATTTTGTAAATACGGAAGTTGTGCTCGTTCCTTTTCCTGTTGGTGCGACGTAATCTTCAAAAGTTGACTCCGGCACAGCTCCGTCATCCGGCAGAAATAGAAAAATTTCTAATTTTGACGGACTGCCGTCCGCTCTCCGCAGCTCACCGCCGCCGTGCGGAGCCAGTGTACTTTATCTCATTGATTATAATGGGTGCGTATTTGCTGCGGAGGTCGGACCGGAGCGGGGCGGAGCCGGAACGCGTGTAGTGTATTTTTGGGGTCACTCTGTCGCAGCACGGCCTCCTGCTCTCTGGAGGTCTGAACTACTGTTAGCTCAGTGTTTGTTGGCAAAATAGCTCAAGAACCACAGGACAGATTTTGATGAAACTTACAGAAAGTAATCACTGGATGGACATTTACAATAAGTTATCTTTAGGAGATGTTTGAGCGAAAATTCGATTTATTTATCATTTATTTTTGCAGCGCGAACGACCGTTTGGAAGACCGTCAAAGCGAGACAATTTAAATTCTGCTGATTTGAACATTACGTTAATTTTTAAAGGAAAAGTTAAGCTCAGAACCACTTTTGCTATAATGTCAGCAAACATATATATTTTTATAAGGTGTATATCTTGTTAAATTTTAAAGAAATGAAGCGTATCCGCTCGCTGCGCGTGCACGCTTCACAGCACAGACGTAGCAAAACTTTTTTTTTTTTTTAATTCTGCTGATCTGACCGGTACGTGCATTTATTAAGGAAAAGTTCAGCTCAGACACATCTTTGCTATAATTTTCAGCAAACAAATAATTGTTTTTAAGTGTTGATCTTGTTAAAGTCCTACCTGTGGCCATTTCTGGGTTGTCACCGCTGATGCGTAACATACGCGACGCGTCAGCGGTGACGCATAATAGATGCGACTTATAGGGTGAAGTGACATATTTATGGATTTTTCCACTTTATTGGACATAATTGGACTGATGCGACTTATAGGGTGGAAAAAACGGTAAAACATATCTGAAAAGCAGCTGAAAGGGGGAAAGAAGCTTAGTGGAAGGAGCTGAAATGAGCTCTAAAAAAGTGGAATTAGCTGAAAAGGCTAAAATTAGCATAAAACAGCTAAATCATAGCTGCAGTAGCAGAAAAAGCTTAAACTAGCTGATAAAAGCTCAAAGGAGCTGAAATTAGCAGAAAGAAGTTAATTAGACTGAAAGTAGCAGAAATCACCACAAATGCTTGAATTTATCTGAACACTTTTAATTTAATGAACGAAGGCGTAAAATGGCTCTTCTAATTGTAAAGGTTGCAGATCCCTGCTCTAAATCCTGGTTCTGCCTCGGCTGCCTGATGAAAGGCGCCTCTGCCGGTCGTACGCTCCGTTTGATGTTGTGCACCCCGGGGCAGACTGTTTGAGAAACCCAAGTTGCGGAGCCAATTGACCAGTTTGAAGTCTGGAAGCTGGAATGGATGAAAAAAGAAAAATGCAAATGTAAAAGGAGCCGCTGCTTGATGAGCTTTCCAAACGGGCCTCGTTCTCTGTGTGGTTCTGCCAAACGGACCAAACAAAGCTCCTGTGGGTTCGTAAGTGCAGACGGTAACGGGCGTCCTGTTTCTAATAAAGCTCCTCCGAGTGTTTTATTTATGAAAATGTTAACATGCCGGTGTTTGTCCTCGTGTTTTATCACTGTTTTAAACTCGTTTATTTAACCGGAGAAAGAAAAAAAATCTGCTCCAGCTGGGCGAGGCAGATGGTCCGTCCTCTTGGTTCTGGTTCTGCTGGACATCTAACGCCAACCAAATGGCATCAAAGGGAACAGTCGATCCTCCGGTCTCCTCATCGGAGCTAATTATTTAAAATGAAACTTTACTTAACATCAACTGATTTGGTTTGTTTAGAGCGAACGGAGTAAGAGTCACGAGTCCTTGGTTCTGATCCGGACAACCGTCTTGAGTTGGAGGTGGATGAAGAGGTGGAGGTCGAAGGCCAAAACCACAGCTGACCAAAAACAACATGAAGACCTGTCTCACAACCGCTAAGACTTCTGGGAAAATATGTTGTGGACCGATGGGACAAAAGCCGGACGCTCGACGGGAAAAAGTTCCTCGGACGGGAAACGAGACGCACCGTGTTTTCCACCGTACACGTCGCATCTATTACGCGTCGCCGCCGACAGCCTGGAAACGTGGGCCGGCGTTGTGCCAAAAATCGATTGGCTGCCAAATGGTGGCTGTGGGAGCATGCACGGGAGGACTTTAACAAGAATTTAACAAGATTAACAATCAAAAACAATTTGTTTGCTCAACATTATAATAAAGGTGTGTCTCAGTCGAACTTTTCCTTAATAAATTCACTTTAACGGTCAAATCAGCTGCACTTCTCCGGGGCGGCGCAGCAAAATGAAGCTGATTTGACGGTTGCTCCGGGTGAGCTGGACGAGGGTCACAGTCTATGGCAAGCCAATGGTGTCAATAATAACCACTTTTACCTATTACATGACGCAACGGCATGCCACACTACTTGACTGCCATCTAGCGGCTGAAAATGGTAGTGTTCAATGTTTTCGGTCAGGATGAATGAAAATGGCCGTGTCTCAGCCAAACATTGGTTTGTAAATATGGGGGGAAAAATCCATAAATATGTTGCTTCAGCGTATAAGTCGCAGGACATGTACAGGTAGATCTCGGGTTACAACGGTCTCGAGTTACGACGTTTCGTGGTTACGACGCATCTCCCATGAAAAAAAAAAATATATACACGTTTTACGTCGTAAACGGAATGCGGAATACGGCGGATGGACTGGTTTTACGTTGTAAACGTAGCGGCGGAGGAATACTGCACTGTACTCTCTTAAAAAGCTAAGTCTGGTCCTCTGGACATAAAAAAAAAATAAAAAATACTGTGAACGCGGTTTTACATCGTAAACGGAATGCGGAATACGGCAGATGGACCGGTTTTATGCCGTAAACGTAAAGCAGTGGCGGAAAATATTGTAATTTACGCGGTGGAGCAGCGGAAAATATTGTACTGTACATGGTGCAGCTGCGGAGGAATACTGTACTGTACTGTGAACGCGGTTTTACATCGTAAACGGAAAACGAAATACAGGTACAGCAGATGGACCAAGGAGAACTGCATCAACAGCATCCCAGTAGGCCATTAACTCTTTTTACCCTTCATTATGGCTCCCAAATGTATGTGTTTTTTGATAATTATGTAGGGTACTGTGTTAGGATAGGCTAAGTGCTTGGTAATACAGTACTGTACATGTATATGGTACAGTATGTACGTATATTCTGACTTACGTCGAAAATCGGTTTACGCCGCCGCGTAGGAACGGCTATGTCGAAAGTCGAGGACTACCTGTAATTGTGTAAAAAAAACGCAACTTATAGACCGAACAATACGGTAAATCTGTGTATTGTCTGCGTATCAATGAGATGAAGTTCTCATCACCTGATTTTATAAAAACGGTGAATAAAAATCGTCTTTTTTTTTTCCTTTCTGCTGTGACATCCAGGGGCGTTCTAGAATCTGCCCTGTAGGGGCACTCTGCCTCCGGTGTCGATAATGGCTCTTAGTTTTAATAACACGTTGGCCATTGGCATCATAAGCATTTGTAATGTATGTGTGTGAAGGGGGTCCTCCCCCAGAAATGTTTTAATAAAGTAGATGCCATGTCCTGCATTCTGGTGTATTTTAATGGTTTTTGAACATCTATTTTTACTTACATAAGTAAACAGTTGATGCAATATTTATTGTAGAGAGCAACAAGAAGTAGCCTGACCAACAGCTCTCCCTGTGTGAATAGAGCACGCTCCACTTCTCTCACACGTCCCAACACCCCCTCCACCCCGGCCCACAACTGTATTGCAGCACACAAAATAGACACGCTAGCCATGACGCTACAGACATAGCGCTCCATTTCTGTCACCCCTCCACCCCAGCTCCTACAGGTAAGGGGTGCTTCACCTTGGGACAAACGAAGGTCGCCGACTGGTCAGTTTGCTAACAAGCCTACTGCATTGATTGACAGGTGGCGTCGAGGATTCGATTCATGCAACAACAACAAAATACAGGTAGTCCTCGACTTATGACGTTTCGCGGTTACGAACACCCTCCCACTGAAAAGCATTGTTTCGAGTTACACGGTTTATGCGCCTTTACATAAAAAAATACGGTACCGAAACTCAGCGGAGGCGGAAATTTACAGGAGGGAGTGGGGAGAGTGTACCTTAGCGGCCACGACAATGGAAATTACGGAGGCAGAGGAGGTTAGGAGGGGTTAACATGCTAACAGACCTTACTGTAATCTGTGGACTGCGTGTGGAAAAGTACAGGAGACCTTTGTTTGGACCGGAGGTTTACGAGGCAGAGAGGCTACAGCTGAGCAATGAGCTAACATGCTAACAGGCGGAGGAAGGCTTCACCAGCTCCCAGTAGGTTATTAACTCTTTTTTCCCTTCATTATGGCTCCAAATGTATGTGTTCTTTGATAATTATGTAGGGTACTGTGTTAGGATAGGCTAAGTGCTTGGTAAAATACAGAATTGTACATATAAGGTGCAGTTTGGACGTATTTTCCGACTTACGACGAAATTCGACTTGTGACGTCACGTAGGAACGGAACTCGTTCGTATGTCGGGGACTACCTGTAATAATAGATTTTACTGTCCTGTGGAAGTGTAATAATTTATTCAAAATTTATTCAATGTTTTAGTGAATCTAAGGTT
>JBBPBX010075385.1:0-11679 GCA_038048925.1 Garcialebias charrua | reverse complement strand
ACATTAAAGAACCTTGAATCTTGAACTATGAATCCAAATGAATGATGGATTAAAATTGTCGGGATTTTAGTATTTTGTTTTTGTTTCTTTTAATATTAAGTTCCATGTTGTACAGGAGCCAGAGTTCCATTCAGGCCTAAAATCAGAATCAGACTTACAATAAGCTTTATTATCATTACACCAAGATACAACGAGAACATGTACGTACAGTCGTCAGAAAGATGGGCGGAGTGCACAAAGCTGCTGCTTATTAGCACATCTCTCTTATTCTTCTTCAGAATAATAGTTTTGCTTAGATGAGAAAAGGGAAGGATAGTGCGATTCAACTTGTTCCTTCATCTTTAACAATAATTACAGATCCTACAATGTTCCAGGGGGAGACAGAGCTTAACAAGAGCACAGTTGTTTACAAGAAGTCTAAAATAAAATTACAGTACTGTATTTTGGAAATACGACAAAATGCACGGAAGATGAAAGTGAACGCAGCAGACCCGCAAACTCTGCTGGAAAGATTTCCCTCTCCATCTCCTGCTATATCACAAAGGATTTACGAGCCAACAGCTCAGTGGAAGGTGGGGGGTTTAGGTTAATTTTTAATACGCTGGAAGCAATGTACGTTATTCCTTCACGTAGATAAAGCTCCACACAGTTCTAGCATGAAACAAGAATAACGTGAGAGAAGCTCTGATGCAGCTGTAGCTCAAACGTAACTGCTTTTTCTCATATTCTACTAAAATGTATAGACAAGTTAGACAACAAACTTTAAGTAATTTGTCCTTAGTTGAAGGGGCCAGATGAGACACATCGTTTGGAGCCAGTTCTAAATGATACAACTTATAAAGATTTACCAAATATGAATCATTATGGCTAAAAAAACTGTGAAGTCTGTATTTTATTTTGAGTTAAAGGTTAATGCACTGTGGTAGGCTGAAGTCTGTTTACTTTTGTATTTATATATTTTGAATTATTTGTCTGTGATGGACCAGAGACCTGTCCAGGTGTCCCCCGCCTCTCACACATTAATGGCTGGGCATGGGCACCAGTGACCCCATGACTCAAAAAGGAAGACGTGGGTAAAGATGATGGCTGGATGAATTATTTGTTCCTGGATTTATTTATTTTTTTAGAGAAATCCAGGCAACTAAGCTAACCTAGTACTGGTAATTAAAGTTACATAATTTTATGCATTCCTGTATTATTTTTTCCTATCTTTGATATAAATATCAAATGATGCACAAAGATTTGATACAGTAAGGAACCTAAAATGATTTGTCTTAAATAAATGTTCCATTTGTTTACATTGCTGTTTATTCCTTTCAGCTTGTCAGTTACATAACTGAAACTAAATGTATGACCATTTCAATAGAAAAATCATTTCTGAATCGAAAATTGTTTCAGAATTGAAAAATCGATTTTGAATTGAAGCGTTACACCAAAAATCATAATCGAATCAAATCGCCAGACACTGAGAGATTTGCACCCTACATGATACATATACATATAGGACGGTGAAGACGTAAAATTTTAAGGGAAGGTCGTAGCATAGACCAGAGCAGGGGTCACCAACATGGTGCCCGCGGGCACACGCGTGCCCCCAAGGACCATTTGAGGTGCCCCCGGACCTGTTCTAAAAATAGCACAACTCACTACTAAGCTGCATTTAAAATTTTATTTTATTCAGTTGTTATTCTTTTTTTGTATTGATATATGTATAATAAACATATTTTTAAGAACATATTTTTAAGATAGACATTAAAAAATAATAATAATTATATATATATATATATAATATATATATATATATATAATATATATATATATAATATATATATATATATATATATATATATATATGGGTGATTCTTTTTTTGGGGCAACATTCATGTCCGCATGTTTCTCTTACCCTGATTTTTTTCTAAAATGTGCCAAATATTTACAACAAAGTATTTTAATTATACACTTAGATGTTTGCCATCATTCAAATATAAATGAAATGCATTTAAAATATTATTTTGTACTTTACACACCTTTTTGGTGACATAGATGGTCAATTTTATTGTGTCCGCAGTGCAGTGTAAAATATTTCCTCAATAAGTTTAAACAATAAAATTAAATTAAAAAAGAAATTTCTTCAATAATTTGATTGACTGGACTAAACCTTATTTTATTATGAAACTGAATCTGTTGAAACTATTTTTTTTATTTGATATTTTCTTGATATTATACATGTCCCAGTAGTAACTTTCCACCCTGTTAGAATGTTTCCTTTTTGCCCTCAAAAGACTACAATTCCATAAAAGCCATTTACAAGAAGAAGACATCAACTGGTTTTGGAGGGAATTCAACCATGGAAAACAAGTTAAGCTTCATCTGTCACTCTCTCCTTACTTTTTTTAATCTTAAATATATTAAACCTGTATGAGTCAACCTTAAAGTTCCACCCTGTTAAGATAAATTGTGGGAAATGTTTATTCGGTAGAATTTAAAAAACAACATATTAGATTTAGTCATTAAAGGTTTGCTATTCTGTTGAAGGTTAGCTAGCTAAATGTTGACCACATAAAGAGCTACAGCTAGATTAGCTAAAAAAATTCCACCCTGTTATGTTCCACCCTGTTAGGTTTATGAACCAAACAAGGTGTAACAAGGACCTAACAGGGTGGAAATTCAGGTAAAAAGTAATCACATATACATGTAATTATTACTTTACCTGTAATTATTATTTTATCCAGCCCTGAGCTTGACCATTATTAATTTCTTATTGCTAGACATGTCAGTGATGTAACAAAATATTTAAAACTTAAAATATTACTCTTTTTATTTTCAAAAGTCCTGAAGCCAAAATTTGCCGCAAAAAAAGAATCACCCATATATATATACATATATATACATGTTTTTCAATTTACACTTTATTTCCAAAGAATTTATCAAACTGGTGCCTTTTGTATGACTCCGTATCCACGAAGTAGCTCTCAGTTTTAAAAAGGTTGGTGACCCCTGGTCCAGAGCCTCCTCTCAGCCATTGTTCAGATAAGAGATGTTAGTTATCATCAGCTCGATTGAGGTTCTGTCACATCTATGGCCTTGGGGAAGGGAGAAGTGAGGAGACAGACAAAGCATCTTTGTTTTTCCTAAACATGCCAGGTGGAATTGAAATAAGTCCGACGTCAAGGCTACAATTTGTGTCAAGCAGAACTTGTAAATTGTCATTTCTGCCTTTTAAAGTCTCGTTGGTACATTTATCTGATGGTGACTCCAAACAGCCAAATTGATTCCGTACACCGAAAGTCAAGCTTACAGCTTCCTCCAAGATTATTCCCAACCATTCATGGGTGCTGCCAGAAAATTCACAGTCCTGATAACAGCCTGTTTTAGCTTTCTGATGCAGTTCCAAATAATTCATTCTGAGTGCTGCCAAGCTTCAACACATTCCACATGAGTTTGTAGACAATCCAGATTTCACTAACCCAAAGAGCAGTATCTAATTGTCATCATGAATCTAATTTGTTTCTGTTGAGGTAAGAGGGTCCTCCTTACCCTCACTCCTATCGAGAGAAGTTGATCAATTTTGTTGAGAGACCAGCTGATCAAATCCTTCGAATTAGGAAGGTATGCAGGTAAAAAAAAAGAGGTTCTTTAAGGTTCATAAGACGAAAGAGAGCAAAGCAGGGAAGCGGGGGGACAGAGCAGAGGAGGACATGTTTGTCTTCTCCGGAGCACAGAGAGAGAAAAAAAATCTGGCACACCCCTAGTCTGTAGGCATTTTTTTCCAAGCCCAACCCAAATTATTACCGTATTTTCCGGACTATAGGTCGCAGCTTTTTATCATTTTTTCATGGCCTGCGACCTATAGTCAGGTGCGACCTATATATGGCTTTTTATAAAATAAGCTGATTTGTAATCATTTATTAACAAAAATTAAACTGAGACACACTCTTACAATAATGGCAGCTAACAAATATATATTTTTAGGTGTTTATCCTGCTAAAATTGTTCATTTATTAAAGAAAAGTTTAGCTCAGACACATATTTGCTATACTTTTTTATCAAACAATTAATTGTTTTTAAGTGTTAATCTTCTTAAAAGCCTTGCTGTGCGCTCCAGTGGAAGAGACATTTGCAGTAGAGCTAAACACGGTCCACATTTTGACGTAGGTGCGACCTATACTCAGGTGTTACCTATATATGGATTTTTCCAATTCTTTGGCAATATTTGGACAATGCGACCTATACTCGGGTGTGACTTATAGTCCAAAAAATACGGTAATTGTATTTACAGGCCCAAACCCGAAAATAAATAAATAATTATTATGAAGCCTTTACTGCTTTTGTAAGCAAATCAGTTTGACAGGATAGTTTTAAAAATGTAAAAAAAGGAAGATTATAAAATGTCTTGTTTCACCAGATAGATACAAAATGAATAGTCCAAAAAAATAAAAATACAACCCTAAAGGTATACTATTATACAGATGAACAAAATGATTTTTGGAGCAAAATTATTTGGAAAAATATTAAACAAGGCTATTTTAATTGAACTCACTTCAGCTTTTGTAGCTTCAGGTGATGCTACTTCCTTCACCACAGATGACAGCGGGGTGTGGAGTGGGACAAGTGCAGCTGATTATCCAGTTGTCCATCTGAAGCTAAAGTGACATTTTTTTTACCCATTTCAACTGGCTGGTCAGCGGACACACAGCTGATGATCTGGTTATTCAACTTTTTTTTTAAAAACCCTTTTCAATCAGCCGGTCAGCGGACGCGTGTGGCCAATGATCTTGTTTTCCATCTGAAACTAAGCAACAAATTGTTTTACCTCTTTCAAATGCCGGTCGGATCTGAGTGTGCACCTGACTTGACACACATCAGCAGATTTCACTGTGCTGCCTTTGTATAGTGAGTTCTCCCATTTTTAGCTTTCGTTTAATACTTTGTACTATCCAGCTCCATTATGTGACTTATTGTGGGTCAATTGCAAATCCTCAGATGTGTGATAAAAGCAACGGGCAGGCGGGGCCACATGTGCAATTAAAACCTTATCAAAAGACTGAGCCAGATCCAGCCTGCCCATCAAGAACATACTTTTGGCTGTGGGCTCGAGCCCAAAATCGCAGCTCTAACTGGAGTGATGTTAGTGCTGCAAACACTCCTGTCGGCTGTTCTGCATCACAGCTGATTATTGGTCTCCCTACTTAAGTCTGAGTTTCTCCATTATTCTTTGTGTGTCTGTTTAAAGTCGTGAAACGTTTTGTGTTCTTCAAACAGCGATCAGAGTGTGCCAGGTTCCATGTACCTATCAGAACATCAACATGTGCCTATATTTACACAAACTTCTGACCTGCCGTGAAAATGTGCTTACCTCCACACAAACTGTTTCAGTCCAAAGTATAAACTACAAAGTACTGAAACTCACCTAAATACATTGAAATATGACTCTGTTTATTTTTAGCAGAAACGTTTCACCCTCACTCCAGAGGGCTTCCTCAGTCAGAGTAGTCCAAAGCACACTGAAGTTAACCCACCAAGTAAGCAACTTATGTGGACCAACCAGTTTGCTGTAGCCAAGATGGTTTCTGGGGGCGTGTCCCTCGTCGACTCCTCCCAGGCAGGCAGACATGTCCAAAGTGGTTCAAGACAAGAAAGTTAATTCTCAATAGTCCAGGTATCAAATCCGCTCATTCTCAATCAGTTCATCTGGACAGTTTCTTTTTAGCAGAAACGTTTCACCCTCACTCCAGAGGGCTTCCTCAGTCAGAGTAGTCCAAAGCACACTGAAGTTAACCCACCAAGTAAGCAACTTATGTGGACCAACCAGTTTGCTGTAGCCAAGATGGTTTCTGGGGGCGTGTCCCTCGTCGACTCCTCCCAGGCAGGCAGACATGTCCAAAGTGGTTCAAGACAAGAAAGTTAATTCTCAATAGTCCAGGTATCAAATCCGCTCATTCTCAATCAGTTCATCTGGACAGTTTCTTTTTAGCAGAAACGTTTCACCCTCACTCCAGAGGGCTTCCTCAGTCAGAGTAGTCCAAAGCACACTGAAGTTAACCCACCAAGTAAGCAACTTATGTGGACCAACCAGTTTGCTGTAGCCAAGATGGTTTCTGGGGGCGTGTCCCTCGTCGACTCCTCCCAGGCAGGCAGACATGTCCAAAGTGGTTCAAGACAAGAAAGTTAATTCTCAATAGTCCAGGTATCAAATCCGCTCATTCTCAATCAGTTCATCTGGACAGTTTCTTTTTAGCAGAAACGTTTCACCCTCACTCCAGAGGGCTTCCTCAGTCAGAGTAGTCCAAAGCACACTGAAGTTAACCCACCAAGTAAGCAACTTATGTGGACCAACCAGTTTGCTGTAGCCAAGATGGTTTCTGGGGGCGTGTCCCTCGTCGACTCCTCCCAGGCAGGCAGACATGTCCAAAGTGGTTCAAGACAAGAAAGTTAATTCTCAATAGTCCAGGTATCAAATCCGCTCATTCTCAATCAGTTCATCTGGACAGTTTCTTTTTAGCAGAAACGTTTCACCCTCACTCCAGAGGGCTTCCTCAGTCAGAGTAGTCCAAAGCACACTGAAGTTAACCCACCAAGTAAGCAACTTATGTGGACCAACCAGTTTGCTGTAGCCAAGATGGTTTCTGGGGGTGTGTCCCTCGTCGACTCCTCCCAGGCAGGCAGACATGTCCAAAGTGGTTCAAGACAAGAAAGTTAATTCTCAATAGTCCAGGTATCAAATCCGCTCATTCTCAATCAGTTCATCTGGACAGTTTCTTTTTAGCAGAAACGTTTCACCCTCACTCCAGAGGGCTTCCTCAGTCAGAGTAGTCCAAAGCACACTGAAGTTAACCCACCAAGTAAGCAACTTATGTGGACCAACCAGTTTGCTGTAGCCAAGATGGTTTCTGGGGGCGTGTCCCTCGTCGACTCCTCCCAGGCAGGCAGACATGTCCAAAGTGGTTCAAGACAAGAAAGTTAATTCTCAATAGTCCAGGTATCAAATCCGCTCATTCTCAATCAGTTCATCTGGACAGTTTCTTTTTAGCAGAAACGTTTCACCCTCACTCCAGAGGGCTTCCTCAGTCAGAGTAGTCCAAAGCACACTGAAGTTAACCCACCAAGTAAGCAACTTATGTGGACCAACCAGTTTGCTGTAGCCAAGATGGTTTCTGGGGGCGTGTCCCTCGTCGACTCCTCCCAGGCAGGCAGACATGTCCAAAGTGGTTCAAGACAAGAAAGTTAATTCTCAATAGTCCAGGTATCAAATCCGCTCATTCTCAATCAGTTCATCTGGACAGTTTCTTTTTAGCAGAAACGTTTCACCCTCACTCCAGAGGGCTTCCTCAGTCAGAGTAGTCCAAAGCACACTGAAGTTAACCCACCAAGTAAGCAACTTATGTGGACCAACCAGTTTGCTGTAGCCAAGATGGTTTCTGGGGGCGTGTCCCTCGTCGACTCCTCCCAGGCAGGCAGACATGTCCAAAGTGGTTCAAGACAAGAAAGTTAATTCTCAATAGTCCAGGTATCAAATCCGCTCATTCTCAATCAGTTCATCTGGACAGTTTCTTTTTAGCAGAAACGTTTCACCCTCACTCCAGAGGGCTTCCTCAGTCAGAGTAGTCCAAAGCACACTGAAGTTAACCCACCAAGTAAGCAACTTATGTGGACCAACCAGTTTGCTGTAGCCAAGATGGTTTCTGGGGGTGTGTCCCTCGTCGACTCCTCCCAGGCAGGCAGACATGTCCAAAGTGGTTCAAGACAAGAAAGTTAATTCTCAATAGTCCAGGTATCAAATCCGCTCATTCTCAATCAGTTCATCTGGACAGTTTCTTTTTAGCAGAAACGTTTCACCCTCACTCCAGAGGGCTTCCTCAGTCAGAGTAGTCCAAAGCACACTGAAGTTAACCCACCAAGTAAGCAACTTATGTGGACCAACCAGTTTGCTGTAGCCAAGATGGTTTCTGGGGGCGTGTCCCTCGTCGACTCCTCCCAGGCAGGCAGACATGTCCAAAGTGGTTCAAGACAAGAAAGTTAATTCTCAATAGTCCAGGTATCAAATCCGCTCATTCTCAATCAGTTCATCTGGACAGTTTCTTTTTAGCAGAAACGTTTCACCCTCACTCCAGAGGGCTTCCTCAGTCAGAGTAGTCCAAAGCACACTGAAGTTAACCCACCAAGTAAGCAACTTATGTGGACCAACCAGTTTGCTGTAGCCAAGATGGTTTCTGGGGGCGTGTCCCTCGTCGACTCCTCCCAGGCAGGCAGACATGTCCAAAGTGGTTCAAGACAAGAAAGTTAATTCTCAATAGTCCAGATGAACTGATTGAGAATGAGCGGATTTGATACCTGGACTATTGAGAATTAACTTTCTTGTCTTGAACCACTTTGGACATGTCTGCCTGCCTGGGAGGAGTCGACGAGGGACACGCCCCCAGAAACCATCTTGGCTACAGCAAACTGGTTGGTCCACATAAGTTGCTTACTTGGTGGGTTAACTTCAGTGTGCTTTGGACTACTCTGACTGAGGAAGCCCTCTGGAGTGAGGGTGAAACGTTTCTGCTAAAAAGAAACTGTCCAGATGAACTGATTGAGAATGAGCGGATTTGATACCTGGACTATTGAGAATTAACTTTCTTGTCTTGAACCACTTTGGACATGTCTGCCTGCCTGGGAGGAGTCGACGAGGGACACGCCCCCAGAAACCATCTTGGCTACAGCAAACTGGTTGGTCCACATAAGTTGCTTACTTGGTGGGTTAACTTCAGTGTGCTTTGGACTACTCTGACTGAGGAAGCCCTCTGGAGTGAGGGTGAAACGTTTCTGCTAAAAAGAAACTGTCCAGATGAACTGATTGAGAATGAGCGGATTTGATACCTGGACTATTGAGAATTAACTTTCTTGTCTTGAACCACTTTGGACATGTCTGCCTGCCTGGGAGGAGTCGACGAGGGACACGCCCCCAGAAACCATCTTGGCTACAGCAAACTGGTTGGTCCACATAAGTTGCTTACTTGGTGGGTTAACTTCAGTGTGCTTTGGACTACTCTGACTGAGGAAGCCCTCTGGAGTGAGGGTGAAACGTTTCTGCTAAAAAGAAACTGTCCAGATGAACTGATTGAGAATGAGCGGATTTGATACCTGGACTATTGAGAATTAACTTTCTTGTCTTGAACCACTTTGGACATGTCTGCCTGCCTGGGAGGAGTCGACGAGGGACACGCCCCCAGAAACCATCTTGGCTACAGCAAACTGGTTGGTCCACATAAGTTGCTTACTTGGTGGGTTAACTTCAGTGTGCTTTGGACTACTCTGACTGAGGAAGCCCTCTGGAGTGAGGGTGAAACGTTTCTGCTAAAAAGAAACTGTCCAGATGAACTGATTGAGAATGAGCGGATTTGATACCTGGACTATTGAGAATTAACTTTCTTGTCTTGAACCACTTTGGACATGTCTGCCTGCCTGGGAGGAGTCGACGAGGGACACGCCCCCAGAAACCATCTTGGCTACAGCAAACTGGTTGGTCCACATAAGTTGCTTACTTGGTGGGTTAACTTCAGTGTGCTTTGGACTACTCTGACTGAGGAAGCCCTCTGGAGTGAGGGTGAAACGTTTCTGCTAAAAAGAAACTGTCCAGATGAACTGATTGAGAATGAGCGGATTTGATACCTGGACTATTGAGAATTAACTTTCTTGTCTTGAACCACTTTGGACATGTCTGCCTGCCTGGGAGGAGTCGACGAGGGACACGCCCCCAGAAACCATCTTGGCTACAGCAAACTGGTTGGTCCACATAAGTTGCTTACTTGGTGGGTTAACTTCAGTGTGCTTTGGACTACTCTGACTGAGGAAGCCCTCTGGAGTGAGGGTGAAACGTTTCTGCTAAAAAGAAACTGTCCAGATGAACTGATTGAGAATGAGCGGATTTGATACCTGGACTATTGAGAATTAACTTTCTTGTCTTGAACCACTTTGGACATGTCTGCCTGCCTGGGAGGAGTCGACGAGGGACACGCCCCCAGAAACCATCTTGGCTACAGCAAACTGGTTGGTCCACATAAGTTGCTTACTTGGTGGGTTAACTTCAGTGTGCTTTGGACTACTCTGACTGAGGAAGCCCTCTGGAGTGAGGGTGAAACGTTTCTGCTAAAAAGAAACTGTCCAGATGAACTGATTGAGAATGAGCGGATTTGATACCTGGACTATTGAGAATTAACTTTCTTGTCTTGAACCACTTTGGACATGTCTGCCTGCCTGGGAGGAGTCGACGAGGGACACGCCCCCAGAAACCATCTTGGCTACAGCAAACTGGTTGGTCCACATAAGTTGCTTACTTGGTGGGTTAACTTCAGTGTGCTTTGGACTACTCTGACTGAGGAAGCCCTCTGGAGTGAGGGTGAAACGTTTCTGCTAAAAAGAAACTGTCCAGATGAACTGATTGAGAATGAGCGGATTTGATACCTGGACTATTGAGAATTAACTTTCTTGTCTTGAACCACTTTGGACATGTCTGCCTGCCTGGGAGGAGTCGACGAGGGACACGCCCCCAGAAACCATCTTGGCTACAGCAAACTGGTTGGTCCACATAAGTTGCTTACTTGGTGGGTTAACTTCAGTGTGCTTTGGACTACTCTGACTGAGGAAGCCCTCTGGAGTGAGGGTGAAACGTTTCTGCTAAAAAGAAACTGTCCAGATGAACTGATTGAGAATGAGCGGATTTGATACCTGGACTATTGAGAATTAACTTTCTTGTCTTGAACCACTTTGGACATGTCTGCCTGCCTGGGAGGAGTCGACGAGGGACACGCCCCCAGAAACCATCTTGGCTACAGCAAACTGGTTGGTCCACTTAAGTTGTTTACTTGGTGGGGTAGCTTCAGTTTGCTTTGGACTACTCTGACTGACGAAGCCCTCTGGAGTGAGGGTGAAACGTTTCTACTAAAAAGAAATTGTCCAGATGAACTGATTGAGAATGAGCGGATTTGATACCTGGACTATTGAGAATTAACTTTCATGACTCTGTTTAGTTTTCCGAACCCAGATTGCATTTAACCAAGTTTATTTTCATGATTTTGTGTGTTTATACTGTAGTTTGAAGCTGAACAAGGTAACTGAACATTTGACCTCAGACAACATGGTATATAACACACCTCAAATATACAATCTTTATTTAAACAGATTAGTGATTAGTGGTCTCCAGCTACAAATACTTGGGTGTACACTTGAATGATAACCTCAGCTGGAGCAACAACACCACCAGCCTGATCAAGAAAGGTCATCAGAGACTCTACTTCCTCAGACGGCTGAGACGTGCTGGTCTGAGTAGCCCAGTTCTCACCTCGTTCTACAGGTGTGCAGTGGAGAACATCCTGTGCTCCAGCATCAGAGTCAGAGTCAGAGAGAATTTATTGTCATTTGCACCGCATGTAGTACATGTGTTGAAAACGAGATTATGTACACAGGGTCCCAGTTACATCCAACAACAAATGCAAGAGAAAAACAATAATAACATCTAGGATTAACTAAGAGAGACATCAGCTAGTAATACACTAAGCCCTAATGTAGTAGAAAAACATCATTATAAACAGCAGCACGAACATGAGTCATTATGAGCAGATGGTCACAGATGAACGCAGCAACAAGAAACAGATCAGTATCAACATGATGTGACATTTTGCAGTGTTTATTCTTATTATT
>JBBPBX010075382.1:0-17356 GCA_038048925.1 Garcialebias charrua | reverse complement strand
GGTCGCCGCGAGAAGGGCGGAGCGGCGCTAAGGCATTCACACGTGCATTTTCGCAGGAAATGCGGTTTTTCTAGTTGTGTGAATGCCAACAAGGCATTCACACTATAGAGATTGTGTTTATATTTATTATAGTTACTATCTTCCGTCCGTACGTTTTTTGGCGTCCTACTCCTCCTACAGTTTTTGTGCCAATTCAACAATTCATATATCAAAATGTTCAGCTCGCTCAGGACAATCCAGCTATGACTTTTGGTAATGCTGCAGCTTTAGCTTTTTGAGATATTAAGCCTTTTCGGCCATTTTTTTCCCATTGAAAATGAATGGAGCTAAAATGAAATGGCATGTTGGAGGCTTTATCATATCCTAAATCTCACCAAATTTGGCAGACTCATCACTCAGACATGTAGAAGTAAAAAATGATCAAAACCTCACGTTTTCATATATGCTGAAGGGGCGTGGCCTGGCCTCAAAGTTAGGCATCTCGCCATGAAAAACGAAACACTAATAGCACCTACACGAAAACTGTCTAATACATCAAACCTTCAGTGATTGACCCACATCCCGTCCCCTGCAATACTGAATGGTCAAATCATGACATTAATTAAGCCACGCCCCCTGACAACAGGAAGTGTACAGTTGTACATTGAACGTCCCGATCGGACACCTGTTACCTAATCAGCGTGACGTTCTGTCCAGTGACCAAGGACATGTTGTTGTAACAAGCTTTCCAACACTGACCAATTTGGGTGGAGCATGTGGGCGTGGCGATGTGGCGAATCAGACGTAACGCCATCACAAACGAAACACTAATAGCACCTACACGAAAACTGTCTAATACATCAAACCTTCAATGATTGACCCACATCCGGTCCCCTGCAAAACTGAATGGTCAAATCATGATATTAATTAAGCCACGCCCCCTCACAACAGGAAGTGTACAGTTGTACATTGAACGTCCCGATCGGACACCTGTTACCTAATCAGCGTGACGGTCCGTCCAGTGACCGAAGACATGTTGCTGTAACAAGCTTTCCAACACTGACCGTTTTGGGTGGAGCATGTGGGCGTGGCGACGTGGCGAATCAGACGTAACGCCGTCACAATACGTTTGGCGTTTTGGGGGCTTTATCATATCCCAAAACTCACCAAATTTGGCAGAGTCATCGGGACTGGTGAAAAATTACATATTTTGGGGGCGTGGCCAAAATTGCAAAAGAAACAGCTCAAGAGCGCCACCTAGAATATTTCAAACTGCCCTCCGCATTGGCCTTAGTTTCACGTAGGATCATGAAATTTGGTACACTTGTCCAATTCACCAAGACGCACAGAAAACTCTCTGGCATCAACGTTGTACGATAAATAGGAAGGCGGCCATTTTGGAACGTGGACCAAATTGGGTGCACATGTTGGGTGCCGAAACGGGTACTGGAAAGGCACGAGAGCGTTTCAGGGTGGACCAGCTGGACTTCCCGCGGTCGCCGCGAGAAGGGCGGAGCGGCGCTAAGGCATTCACACGTGCATTTTCGCAGGAAATGCGGTTTTTCTAGTTATTGTGTGAATGCCAACAAGGCATTCACACTATAGAGATTGTGTTTATATTTATTATTATTCTTTATAGATGTTACTATCTTCCATCCGTACGTTTTTTGGCACGCTACTCCTCCTAGAGTATTTGTGCCATTTCAACGATTCATATATCAAAATGTTCAGCTCGCTCAGGACAATCCAGCTATGACTTTTGGTAATGCTGCAAGTTGCGCTTTTTGAAATAATTAGCCTTTTCGGCCATTTTTTTCCCATTGAAAATGAATGGAGCTAAAATGAAATGGTCTTTTGGGGGCTTTATCATACCCTAAAACTCACCAAATTTGGCAGACTCATCACTCAGACATGCAGGAGTAACAAATGATCAAAACCTCGCATTTTCATATATGCTGAAGGGGCGTGGCCTGGCCTCAAAGTTAGGCATCTCGCCATGAAAAACGAAACACTAATAGCACCTACACGAAAACCGTCTAATACATCAAACCTTCAGTGATTGACCCACAACCGGTCCCCTACAATACTGAATGGTCAAATCATGACATTAATTAAGCCACGCCCCCTCACAACAGGAAGTGTACAGTTATACATTGAACGTCCCGATCGGACACCTGTTACCTAATCAGCGGGACGGTCTGTCCAGTGACCGAAGACATGTTGCTGTAACAAGCTTTCCAACACTGACCGTTTTGGGTGGAGCATGTGGGCGTGGCGATGTGGCGAATCAGCCGTCACGCCGTCACAAACGAAACACTAATAGCACCTACACGAAAACAGTCTAATACATCAAACCTTCAGTGATTGACCCACATCCGGTCCCCTGCAATACTGAATGGTCAAATCATGACAATAATTAAGCCACGCCCCCTCACAACAGGAAGTGTACAGTTGTACATTGAACATCCCGATCGGACACCTGTTACCTAATCAGCGTGACGGTCTGTCCAGTGACCGAAGACATGTTGCTGTAACAAGCTTTCCACGACTGGTTGTTTTGGGTGGAGCATGTGGGCGTGGCGATGTGGCGAATCAGACGTAACGCCGTCACAATACGTTTGGCCTTTTGGGAGCTTTATCATATCCCAAAACTCACCAAATTTGGCAGACTCGTCAGGACTGGTGAAAAATTACATATTTTGGGGGCGTGGCCAAAATTGCAACAGAAAGGGCTCAAGAGCGCCACCTAGAATATTTCAAATTACCCTCCGCATTGGCCTTAGTTTCACGTAGGATCATGAAATTTGGTACACTTGTCCAATTCACCAAGACGCACAGAAAACCCTCTGGCGTCAACGTTGTACGATAAATGGGAAGGCGGCCATTTTGGAATGTGGACCAAATCGAGTGCACGCACTGGGTGCCGAACGGGTACGGGAAAGGCACGAGAGTGTTTCGGGGTGGACCAGCTCGACTTCCCGCGGTCGCCGCGAGAAGGGCGGAGCGGCGCTGAGGCATTCACACGTGCATTTTCGTAGGAAATGCGGTTTTTCTAGTTGTGTGAATGCCAACAAGGCATTCACACTATAGAGATTGTGTTTATATTTATTATTATTCCTATATGTTACTATCTTCCGTCCGTACGTTTTTTGGCACGCTACTCCTCCTAGAGTATTTGTGCCATTTCAACGATTCATATATCAAAATGTTCAGCTCGCTCAGGACAATCCAGCTATGACTTTTGGTAATGCTGCAACTTTAGCTTTTTGAGATATCTAGCCTTTTCGGCCATTTTTTTCCCATTGAAAATGAATGGAGCTAAAATGAAATGGCATTTTGGGGGCTTTATCATATCCTAAATCTCACCAAATTTGGCAGACTCATCACTTAGACATGGGGGAGTAATAAATGATCAACACCTCGCGTTTTCATTTATGCTGAAGGGGCGTGGCCTGGCCTCAAAGTTAGGCATCTCGCCATGAAAAACGAAACACTAATAGCACCTACACGAAAACCGTCTAATACATCAAACCTTCAGTGATTGACCCACAACCGGTCCCCTACAATACTGAATGGTCAAATCATGACATTAATTAAGCCACGCCCCCTCACAACAGGAAGTGTACAGTTATACATTGAACGTCCCGATCGGACACCTGTTACCTAATCAGCGGGACGGTCTGTCCAGTGACCGAAGACATGTTGCTGTAACAAGCTTTCCAACACTGACCGTTTTGGGTGGAGCATGTGGGCGTGGCGATGTGGCGAATCAGCCGTCACGCCGTCACAAACGAAACACTAATAGCACCTACACGAAAACAGTCTAATACATCAAACCTTCAGTGATTGACCCACATCCGGTCCCCTGCAATACTGAATGGTCAAATCATGACAATAATTAAGCCACGCCCCCTCACAACAGGAAGTGTACAGTTGTACATTGAACATCCCGATCGGACACCTGTTACCTAATCAGCGTGACGGTCTGTCCAGTGACCGAAGACATGTTGCTGTAACAAGCTTTCCACGACTGGTTGTTTTGGGTGGAGCATGTGGGCGTGGCGATGTGGCGAATCAGACGTAACGCCGTCACAATACGTTTGGCCTTTTGGGAGCTTTATCATATCCCAAAACTCACCAAATTTGGCAGACTCGTCAGGACTGGTGAAAAATTACATATTTTGGGGGCGTGGCCAAAATTGCAACAGAAAGGGCTCAAGAGCGCCACCTAGAATATTTCAAACTACCCTCCGCATTGGCCTTAGTTTCACGTAGGATCATGAAATTTGGTACACCTCCCCGATTCACCAAGGCGCACAGAAAACCCTCTGGCACCAACGTTGTACGATGAAAGGAAAGGCGACATTTTCGGCCATTTTTATCCCATTGAAAATGAATGGAGCTAAAATGAAATAGCATTTTGGGGGCTTTTTCATATCCCAAAACTCACCAAAATTGGCAGACTCATCAGGACTGGTGAACGATTACATATTTTGGGGGCGTGGCCAAAATTTCAAAAGAAACGGCTCAAGAGCGCCACCTAGAAAATTTCAAACTACCCTCCGCATTGGCCTTAGTTTCACGTAGGATCATGAAATTTGGTACACTTGTCCAATTCACCAAGACGCACAGAAAACCCTCTGGCGTCAACGTTGTACGATAAATGGGAAGGCGGCCATTTTGGAATGTGGACCAAATTGGGTGCACGCATTGGGTGCCGAACGGGTACGGGAAAGGCACGAGAGTGTTTCGGGGTGGACCAGCTCGACTTCCCGCGGTCGCCGCGAGAAGGGCGGAGCGGCGCTAAGGCATTCACACGTGCATTTTCGCAGGAAATGCGGTTTTTCTAGTTATTATTATAGTTACTATCTTCCGTCCGTACGTTTTTTGGCACGCTACTCCTCCTAGAGTATTTGTGCCATTTCAACGATTCATATATCAAAATGTTCAGCTCGTTCAGGACAATCCAGCTATGACTTTTGGTAATGCTGCAAGTTGCGCTTTTTGAAATATTAAGCCTTTTCGGCCATTTTTTTCCCATTGAAAATGAATGGAGCTAAAATGAAATGGTCTTTTGGGGGCTTTATCATACCCTAAAACTCACCAAATTTGGCAGACTCATCACTCAGACATGCAGGAGTAACAAATGATCAAAACCTCGCATTTTCATATATGCTGAAGGGGCGTGGCCTGGCCTCAAAGTTAGGCATCTCGCCATGAAAAACGAAACACTAATAGCACCTACACGAAAACCGTCTAATACATCAAACCTTCAGTGATTGACCCACAACCACTCCCCTGCAATACTGAATGGTCAAATCATGACATTAATTAAGCCACGCCCCCTCACAACAGGAAGTGTACAGTTATACATTGAACGTCCCGATCGGACACCTGTTACCTAATCAGCGGGACGGTCTGTCCAGTGACCGAAGACATGTTGCTGTAACAAGCTTTCCAACACTGACCGTTTTGGGTGGAGCATGTGGGCGTGGCGATGTGGCGAATCAGACGTAACGCCGTCACAATACGTTTGGCCTTTTGGGAGCTTTATCATATCCCAAAACTCACCAAATTTGGCAGACTCGTCAGGACTGGTGAAAAATTACATATTTTGGGGGCGTGGCCAAAATTGCAAAAGAAACGGCTCAAGAGCGCCACCTAGAATATTTCAAACTACCCTCCGCATTGGCCTTAGTTTCACGTAGGATCATGAAATTTGGTACACTTGTCCAATTCACCAAGACGCACAGAAAACCCTCTGGCGTCAACGTAATACGATAAATGGGAAGGCGGCCATTTTGGAATGTGGACCAAATTGGGTGCACGCATTGGGTGCCCAATGGGTACGGGAAAGGCACGAGAGTGTTTCAGGGTGAACTAGCTCGACTTCCCGCGGGCGCCACAAGAAGGGCGGAGCGGCGCTAAGGCATTCACACGTGCATTTTCGCAGGAAATGCAAATTTTCTAGTGTTACAATTACATCTGTTACTATCCTGATTCCGTACGTTTTTTGGCACGCTACTCCTCCTACAGTTTTTGTGCTATTTCAACAATTCATATATCAAAATGTTCAGCTCATTCAGGACATGATGGCTATGACTTTTGGTATTGGTGCAACTTTAGCTTTTTGAAATATTCAGCCTTTTCGGCCATTTTTTTCCCATTGAAAATGAATGGAGCTCAAATGAACTCAATGAGCTCATTTTACATCCTTGATATCTTTGGAACTCATTACAATATTTCACTACTCCTTTCACATTTTGGACCAACTCAACTTCCTTCAGCTACCTTGTACATTTTTTAAAAATATTTCGGCTACTTTCAGCTAATTTCAACTGTTTCTACAACGACTTTGCGATCTTTTCAGCTTAATGCAGCTTACTTCAACATTGTTGTACTTATACTGACTTATGATCATTATGCTCCTTTCAGCAAATTTTTGAAAGATTAAGATATTTTTGCTATTTTAGCTACTATTTAGCTGTTTATGCAAATTTCAGCTTTTTCAGCTATTTCAACAATTTTTTTAATCAATCCAACTTTTTTCAGCCTAATTCAGCAAAACCATGTTCTACCAACTTCCTTCTGGTAATTTAAGATATTTTCTGCTTGTTTTAGCTGTTGTTCAGCTGTTTTTGACCAATTTCAGCTGATGGCTGCCAATGTTACTTTCAAATGGCTTTAACTCAGCCATCTTTATTCATAGAGAGCTGAAATTTGGTGAGGTTGTAGCTATGGACCATCTCTAACATACATTAGGTGAAGCAGCCATTTTGATTGAACATGCAAATTAGGTGAGGCCATCATTTTGGTTCAATATACAAGGCAGTTACTTGAATTGCAAAGTAAGTCAATGCATGCATTGTTGCCATTTTGGTTCTACAATTAAAGTAGGTGAGGTAGCCATTTTGATTTAACAAGCATATTAGGTGAAGCGGCCGTTTTGATTGAACATGCAAAATAGGTGAAGCGGCCATTTTGGCATTCACACATGCATTTTCTCAGGAAATGCAATCTAGTTGTGTGAATGCCAACAAGGCATTCACACTATAGAGATTGTGTTTATATTTGTGTGAATGCCAACAAGGCATTCACACTATAGAGATTGTGTTTATATTTGTGTGAATGCCAACAAGGCATTCACACTATAGAGATTGTGTTTATATTTATTCTTTATAGATGTTACTATCTTCCATCCGTACGTTTTTTGGCGTCCTACTCCTCCTAGAGTTTTCGTGCCATTTCAACAATTCATATATCAAAATGTTCAGCTCGTTCAGGACAATCCAGCTATGACTTTTGGTAATGTTGCAACTTTCGCTTTTTGAAATATTAAGCCTTTTCGGCCATTTTTTTCCCATTGAAAATGAATGGAGCTAAAATGAAATGGCCTTTTGGAGGATTTATCATATCCTAAATCTCACCAAATTTGGCAGACTCATCATTCAGACATGGGGGAGTAAATATTTATCAAAACCTCGCGTTTTCATATATGCTGAAGGGGCGTGGCCTGGCCTCAAAGTTAGGTATCTCGCCATGAAAAACGAAACACTAATAGCACCTACAAGAAAACTGTCTAATACATCAAACCTTCAGTGATTGACCCACAACCGGTCCCCTACAATACTGAATGGTCAAATCATGACATTAATTAAGCCACGCCCCCTCACAACAGGAAGTGTACAGTTATACATTGAAGGTCCCGATCGGACACCTGTTACCTAATCAGCGGGACGGTCTGTCCAGTGACCGAAGACATGTTGCTGTAACAAGCTTTCCAACACTGACCGTTTTGGGTGGAGCATGTGGGCGTGGCGACGTGGCGAATCAGACGTAACGCCGTCACAAACGAAACACTAATAGCACCTACACGAAAACTGTCTAATACATCAAACCTTCAGTGATTGACCCACATCCGGTCCCCTGCAATACTGAATGGTCAAATCATGACATTAATTAAGCCACGCCCCCTCACAACAGGAAGTGTACAGTTGTACATTGAAGGTCCCGATCGGACACCTGTTACCTAATCAGCATGACGGTCTTTCCAGTGACCAAAGACATGTTGATGTAACAAGCTTTCCAACACTGACCGTTTTGGGTGGAGCATGTGGGCGTGGCGATGTGGCGAATCAGACGTAACGCCGTCACAATACGTTTGGCCTTTTGGGAGCTTTATCATATCCCAAAACTCACCAAATTTGGCAGACTCGTCAGGACTGGTGAAAAATTACATATTTTGGGGGCGTGGCCAAAATTGCAACAGAAACGGCTCAAGAGCGCCACCTAGAATATTTCAAACTACCCTCCGCATTGGCCTTAGTTTCACGTAGGATCATGAAATTTGGTACACTTGTCCAATTCACAAAGACGTACAGAAAACCCTCTGGCATCAACATTGTACGATAAATGGGAAGGCGGCCATTTTGGAATGTGGACCAAATTGGGTGCATACATTGGGTGCCGAACGGGTACGGGAAAGGCACGAGAGTGTTTCAGGGTGGACTAGCTCGACTTCCCGCGGTCGCCACGAGAAGGGCGGAGCGGCGCTAAGGCATTCACACGTGCATTTTCGTAGGAAATGCAAATTTTCTAGTGTTACAATTACATCTGTTACTATCCTGATTCCGTACGTTTTTTGGCACGCTACTCCTCCTACAGTTTTTGTGCTATTTCAACAATTCATATATCAAAATGTTCAGCTCATTTAGGACATGATGGCTATGACTTTTGGTATTGGTGCAACTTTAGCTTTTTGAAATATTTAGCCTTTTCGGCCATTTTTTTCCCATTGAAAATGAATGGAGCTCAAATGAACTCAGTGAGCTCATTTTACATCCTTGATATCTTTGGAACTCATTACAATATTTCACTACTCCTTTCACATTTTGGACCAACTCTGCTTCCTTCAGCTACCTTGTACATTTTTAAAAATATTTCGGCTACTTTCAGCTAATTTCAGCTGTTTCTTCAACGACTTTGCAATCTTTTTAGCTTAATGCAACTTACTTCAACATTTTTGTACTTCTACTGACTTATTTATGCTTATTTCAGATCATTATGCACTTTTCAGCTAATTTTTGAAAGATTAAGATATTTTTGCTATTTTAGCTACTATTTAGCTGTTTATGCAAATTTCAACTTTTTCAGCTATTTCAACAATTTTTTTTAATCAATCCAACTTTTTTCAGCCTAATTCAGCAAAACCATGTTCTACAAACTTCATTATGGTAATTTAAGATATTTGTGTGAATGCCAACAAGGCATTCACACTATAGAGATTGTGTTTATATTTGTGTGAATGCCAACAAGGCATTCACACTATAGAGATTGTGTTTATATTTATTATTGTGTGAATGCCAACAAGGCATTCACACTATAGAGATTGTGTTTATATTTATTATTATTATCTACAGTTTATAGATGTTACTATCTTCATTCCGTACGTTTTTTGGCATGTAACTACTCGCACAGTTTTGGTGCGATTTCAACAATTCATATATCAAAATGTTCAGCTCATTTAGGACAATCCGGCTATGACTTTTGGTAATGCTGCAACTTTAGCTTTTTGAGATATTCAGCCTTTTCGGCCATCTTTTTCCCATTGAAAATGAATGGAGCTAAAATGAAATGGCCGTTTTGGAGCTTTATCATATCCTAAATCTTACCAAATTTGGCAGACTCATCACTCAGACATGGGGGAGTAAAAAATGATCAAAACCTCATGTTTTCATATATGATGAAGGGGCGTGGCCTGGCCTCAAAGTTAGGTATCTCGCCATGAAAAACGAAACACTAATAGCACCTACACGAAAACTGTCTAATACATCAAACCTTCAGTGATTGACCCACAACCAGTCCCCTGCAATACTGAATGGTCAAATCATGACATTAATTAAGCCACGCCCCCTCACAACAGGAAGTGTACAGTTGTACATTGAACGTCCCGATCGGACACCTGTTACCTAATCAGCGTGACGGTCTGTCCAGTGACCAAAGACATGTTGCTGTAACAAGCTTTCCAACACTGACCGTTTTGGGTGGAGCATGTGGGCGTGGCAATATGGCGAATCAGACGTAACGCCATCACAAACGAAACACTAATAGCACCTACACGAAAACTGTCTAATACATCAAACCTTCAGTGATATACCCACATCCGGTCCCCTGCAATACTGACTGGTCAAATCATGACAATAATTAAGCCACGCCCCCTCACAACAGGAAGTGTACAGTTGTACATTGAACGTCCGGATTGGACACCTGTTACCTAATCAGCGTGACGGTCTGTCCAGTGACCAAAGACATAGTGTTGTAACAAGCTTTCCAACAATGACTGTTTTGGGTGGAGCATGTGGGCGTGGCGATGTGGCGAATCAGACGTAACGCCGTCACAATACGTTTGGCCTTTGGGGAGCTTTATCATATCCCAAAACTCACCAAATTTGGCAGACTCGTCAGGACTGGTGAAAAATTACATATTTTGGGGGCGTGGCCAAAATTGCAACAGAAAGGGCTCAAGAGCGCCACCTAGAATATTTCAAACTACCCTCCGCATTGGCCTTAGTTTCACGTAGGATCATGAAATTTGGTACACTTGTCCAATTCACCAAGACGCACAGAAAACCCTCTGGCGTCAACGTTGTACGATAAATGGGAAGGCGGCCATTTTGGAATGTGGACCAAATTGAGTGCACGCACTGGGTGCCGAACGGGTACGGGAAAGGCACGAGAGCGTTTCGGGGTGGACCAGCTCGACTTCCCGCGGTCGCCGCGAGAAGGGCGGAGCGGCGCTAAGGCATTCACACGTGCATTTTCGCAGGAAATGCGGTTTTTCTAGTTGTGTGAATGCCAACAAGGCATTCACACTATAGAGATTGTGTTTATATTTATTATAGTTACTATCTTCCGTCCGTACGTTTTTTGGCGTCCTACTCCTCCTACAGTTTTTGTGCCAATTCAACAATTCATATATCAAAATGTTCAGCTCGCTCAGGACAATCCAGCTATGACTTTTGGTAATGCTGCAGCTTTAGCTTTTTGAGATATTAAGCCTTTTCGGCCATTTTTTTCCCATTGAAAATGAATGGAGCTAAAATGAAATGGCATGTTGGAGGCTTTATCATATCCTAAATCTCACCAAATTTGGCAGACTCATCACTCAGACATGTAGAAGTAAAAAATGATCAAAACCTCACGTTTTCATATATGCTGAAGGGGCGTGGCCTGGCCTCAAAGTTAGGCATCTCGCCATGAAAAACGAAACACTAATAGCACCTACACGAAAACTGTCTAATACATCAAACCTTCAGTGATTGACCCACATCCCGTCCCCTGCAATACTGAATGGTCAAATCATGACATTAATTAAGCCACGCCCCCTGACAACAGGAAGTGTACAGTTGTACATTGAACGTCCCGATCGGACACCTGTTACCTAATCAGCGTGACGTTCTGTCCAGTGACCAAGGACATGTTGTTGTAACAAGCTTTCCAACACTGACCAATTTGGGTGGAGCATGTGGGCGTGGCGATGTGGCGAATCAGACGTAACGCCATCACAAACGAAACACTAATAGCACCTACACGAAAACTGTCTAATACATCAAACCTTCAATGATTGACCCACATCCGGTCCCCTGCAAAACTGAATGGTCAAATCATGATATTAATTAAGCCACGCCCCCTCACAACAGGAAGTGTACAGTTGTACATTGAACGTCCCGATCGGACACCTGTTACCTAATCAGCGTGACGGTCCGTCCAGTGACCGAAGACATGTTGCTGTAACAAGCTTTCCAACACTGACCGTTTTGGGTGGAGCATGTGGGCGTGGCGACGTGGCGAATCAGACGTAACGCCGTCACAATACGTTTGGCGTTTTGGGGGCTTTATCATATCCCAAAACTCACCAAATTTGGCAGAGTCATCGGGACTGGTGAAAAATTACATATTTTGGGGGCGTGGCCAAAATTGCAAAAGAAACAGCTCAAGAGCGCCACCTAGAATATTTCAAACTGTCCTCCGCATTGGCCTTAGTTTCACGTAGGATCATGAAATTTGGTACACTTGTCCAATTCACCAAGACGCACAGAAAACTCTCTGGCATCAACGTTGTACGATAAATAGGAAGGCGGCCATTTTGGAACGTGGACCAAATTGGGTGCACATGTTGGGTGCCAAACGGGTACTGGAAAGGCACGAGAGCGTTTCAGGGTGGACCAGCTGGACTTCCCGCGGTCGCCGCGAGAAGGGCGGAGCGGCGCTAAGGCATTCACACGTGCATTTTCGCAGGAAATGCGGTTTTTCTAGTTGTGTGAATGCCAACAAGGCATTCACACTATAGAGATTGTGTTTATATTTATTATTATTATTCTTTATAGATGTTACTATCTTCCATCCGTACGTTTTTTGGCACGCTACTCCTCCTAGAGTATTTGTGCCATTTCAACGATTCATATATCAAAATGTTCAGCTCGCTCAGGACAATCCAGCTATGACTTTTGGTAATGCTGCAAGTTGCGCTTTTTGAAATAATTAGCCTTTTCGGCCATTTTTTTCCCATTGAAAATGAATGGAGCTAAAATGAAATGGTCTTTTGGGGGCTTTATCATACCCTAAAACTCACCAAATTTGGCAGACTCATCACTCAGACATGCAGGAGTAACAAATGATCAAAACCTCGCATTTTCATATATGCTGAAGGGGCGTGGCCTGGCCTCAAAGTTAGGCATCTCGCCATGAAAAACGAAACACTAATAGCACCTACACGAAAACCGTCTAATACATCAAACCTTCAGTGATTGACCCACAACCGGTCCCCTACAATACTGAATGGTCAAATCATGACATTAATTAAGCCACGCCCCCTCACAACAGGAAGTGTACAGTTATACATTGAACGTCCCGATCGGACACCTGTTACCTAATCAGCGGGACGGTCTGTCCAGTGACCGAAGACATGTTGCTGTAACAAGCTTTCCAACACTGACCGTTTTGGGTGGAGCATGTGGGCGTGGCGATGTGGCGAATCAGCCGTCACGCCGTCACAAACGAAACACTAATAGCACCTACACGAAAACAGTCTAATACATCAAACCTTCAGTGATTGACCCACATCCGGTCCCCTGCAATACTGAATGGTCAAATCATGACAATAATTAAGCCACGCCCCCTCACAACAGGAAGTGTACAGTTGTACATTGAACATCCCGATCGGACACCTGTTACCTAATCAGCGTGACGGTCTGTCCAGTGACCGAAGACATGTTGCTGTAACAAGCTTTCCACGACTGGTTGTTTTGGGTGGAGCATGTGGGCGTGGCGATGTGGCGAATCAGACGTAACGCCGTCACAATACGTTTGGCCTTTTGGGAGCTTTATCATATCCCAAAACTCACCAAATTTGGCAGACTCGTCAGGACTGGTGAAAAATTACATATTTTGGGGGCGTGGCCAAAATTGCAACAGAAAGGGCTCAAGAGCGCCACCTAGAATATTTCAAATTACCCTCCGCATTGGCCTTAGTTTCACGTAGGATCATGAAATTTGGTACACTTGTCCAATTCACCAAGACGCACAGAAAACCCTCTGGCGTCAACGTTGTACGATAAATGGGAAGGCGGCCATTTTGGAATGTGGACCAAATCGAGTGCACGCACTGGGTGCCGAACGGGTACGGGAAAGGCACGAGAGTGTTTCGGGGTGGACCAGCTCGACTTCCCGCGGTCGCCGCGAGAAGGGCGGAGCGGCGCTGAGGCATTCACACGTGCATTTTCGTAGGAAATGCGGTTTTTCTAGTTATTATTATAGTTACTATCTTCCGTCCGTACGTTTTTTGGCACGCTACTCCTCCTAGAGTATTTGTGCCATTTCAACGATTCATATATCAAAATGTTCAGCTCGTTCAGGACAATCCAGCTATGACTTTTGGTAATGCTGCAAGTTGCGCTTTTTGAAATATTAAGCCTTTTCGGCCATTTTTTTCCCATTGAAAATGAATGGAGCTAAAATGAAATGGTCTTTTGGGGGCTTTATCATACCCTAAAACTCACCAAATTTGGCAGACTCATCACTCAGACATGCAGGAGTAACAAATGATCAAAACCTCGCATTTTCATATATGCTGAAGGGGCGTGGCCTGGCCTCAAAGTTAGGCATCTCGCCATGAAAAACGAAACACTAATAGCACCTACACGAAAACCGTCTAATACATCAAACCTTCAGTGATTGACCCACAACCACTCCCCTGCAATACTGAATGGTCAAATCATGACATTAATTAAGCCACGCCCCCTCACAACAGGAAGTGTACAGTTATACATTGAACGTCCCGATCGGACACCTGTTACCTAATCAGCGGGACGGTCTGTCCAGTGACCGAAGACATGTTGCTGTAACAAGCTTTCCAACACTGACCGTTTTGGGTGGAGCATGTGGGCGTGGCGATGTGGCGAATCAGACGTAACGCCGTCACAATACGTTTGGCCTTTTGGGAGCTTTATCATATCCCAAAACTCACCAAATTTGGCAGACTCGTCAGGACTGGTGAAAAATTACATATTTTGGGGGCGTGGCCAAAATTGCAAAAGAAACGGCTCAAGAGCGCCACCTAGAATATTTCAAACTACCCTCCGCATTGGCCTTAGTTTCACGTAGGATCATGAAATTTGGTACACTTGTCCAATTCACCAAGACGCACAGAAAACCCTCTGGCGTCAACGTAATACGATAAATGGGAAGGCGGCCATTTTGGAATGTGGACCAAATTGGGTGCACGCATTGGGTGCCCAATGGGTACGGGAAAGGCACGAGAGTGTTTCAGGGTGAACTAGCTCGACTTCCCGCGGGCGCCACAAGAAGGGCGGAGCGGCGCTAAGGCATTCACACGTGCATTTTCGCAGGAAATGCAAATTTTCTAGTGTTACAATTACATCTGTTACTATCCTGATTCCGTACGTTTTTTGGCACGCTACTCCTCCTACAGTTTTTGTGCTATTTCAACAATTCATATATCAAAATGTTCAGCTCATTCAGGACATGATGGCTATGACTTTTGGTATTGGTGCAACTTTAGCTTTTTGAAATATTCAGCCTTTTCGGCCATTTTTTTCCCATTGAAAATGAATGGAGCTCAAATGAACTCAATGAGCTCATTTTACATCCTTGATATCTTTGGAACTCATTACAATATTTCACTACTCCTTTCACATTTTGGACCAACTCAACTTCCTTCAGCTACCTTGTACATTTTTTAAAAATATTTCGGCTACTTTCAGCTAATTTCAACTGTTTCTACAACGACTTTGCGATCTTTTCAGCTTAATGCAGCTTACTTCAACATTGTTGTACTTATACTGACTTATGATCATTATGCTCCTTTCAGCAAATTTTTGAAAGATTAAGATATTTTTGCTATTTTAGCTACTATTTAGCTGTTTATGCAAATTTCAGCTTTTTCAGCTATTTCAACAATTTTTTTTAATCAATCCAACTTTTTTCAGCCTAATTCAGCAAAACCATGTTCTACCAACTTCCTTCTGGTAATTTAAGATATTTTCTGCTTGTTTTAGCTGTTGTTCAGCTGTTTTTGACCAATTTCAGCTGATGGCTGCCAATGTTACTTTCAAATGGCTTTAACTCAGCCATCTTTATTCATAGAGAGCTGAAATTTGGTGAGGTTGTAGCTATGGACCATCTCTAACATACATTAGGTGAAGCAGCCATTTTGATTGAACATGCAAATTAGGTGAGGCCATCATTTTGGTTCAATATACAAGGCAGTTACTTGAATTGCAAAGTAAGTCAATGCATGCATTGTTGCCATTTTGGTTCTACAATTAAAGTAGGTGAGGTAGCCATTTTGATTTAACAAGCATATTAGGTGAAGCGGCCGTTTTGATTGAACATGCAAAATAGGTGAAGCGGCCATTTTGGCATTCACACATGCATTTTCTCAGGAAATGCAATCTAGTTGTGTGAATGCCAACAAGGCATTCACACTATAGAGATTGTGTTTATATTTGTGTGAATGCCAACAAGGCATTCACACTATAGAGATTGTGTTTATATTTGTGTGAATGCCAACAAGGCATTCACACTATAGAGATTGTGTTTATATTTTATTCTTTATAGATGTTACTATCTTCCATCCGTACGTTTTTTGGCGTCCTACTCCTCCTAGAGTTTTCGTGCCATTTCAACAATTCATATATCAAAATGTTCAGCTCGTTCAGGACAATCCAGCTATGACTTTTGGTAATGTTGCAACTTTCGCTTTTTGAAATATTAAGCCTTTTCGGCCATTTTTTTCCCATTGAAAATGAATGGAGCTAAAATGAAATGGCCTTTTGGAGGATTTATCATATCCTAAATCTCACCAAATTTGGCAGACTCATCATTCAGACATGGGGGAGTAAATATTTATCAAAACCTCGCGTTTTCATATATGCTGAAGGGGCGTGGCCTGGCCTCAAAGTTAGGTATCTCGCCATGAAAAACGAAACACTAATAGCACCTACAAGAAAACTGTCTAATACATCAAACCTTCAGTGATTGACCCACAACCGGTCCCCTACAATACTGAATGGTCAAATCATGACATTAATTAAGCCACGCCCCCTCACAACAGGAAGTGTACAGTTATACATTGAAGGTCCCGATCGGACACCTGTTACCTAATCAGCGGGACGGTCTGTCCAGTGACCGAAGACATGTTGCTGTAACAAGCTTTCCAACACTGACCGTTTTGGGTGGAGCATGTGGGCGTGGCGACGTGGCGAATCAGACGTAACGCCGTCACAAACGAAACACTAATAGCACCTACACGAAAACTGTCTAATACATCAAACCTTCAGTGATTGACCCACATCCGGTCCCCTGCAATACTGAATGGTCAAATCATGACATTAATTAAGCCACGCCCCCTCACAACAGGAAGTGTACAGTTGTACATTGAAGGTCCCGATCGGACACCTGTTACCTAATCAGCATGACGGTCTTTCCAGTGACCAAAGACATGTTGATGTAACAAGCTTTCCAACACTGACCGTTTTGGGTGGAGCATGTGGGCGTGGCGATGTGGCGAATCAGACGTAACGCCGTCACAATACGTTTGGCCTTTTGGGAGCTTTATCATATCCCAAAACTCACCAAATTTGGCAGACTCGTCAGGACTGGTGAAAAATTACATATTTTGGGGGCGTGGCCAAAATTGCAACAGAAACGGCTCAAGAGCGCCACCTAGAATATTTCAAACTACCCTCCGCATTGGCCTTAGTTTCACGTAGGATCATGAAATTTGGTACACTTGTCCAATTCACAAAGACGTACAGAAAACCCTCTGGCATCAACATTGTACGATAAATGGGAAGGC
>JBBPBX010075381.1:0-10912 GCA_038048925.1 Garcialebias charrua | reverse complement strand
CCTAGAATTACACAAAATAAAAAAAAAACATTGTCAGACAGTATCAGTACAAATATTTTGTGTTTTGCAACAATGTAATACATCAGCATAATAGCTACCCTACAATAGGGTCAGGAGACCAGAGATAGTTTGACGCCAAGCGAGATCTCATGGTATCCCATGGACAACAAGAGGTGCCTTTTACACCCCCCCTTATACAGAATGAACACATATGGTACTGATGCTTATGCAAACCAAAAAAAAAGATCCTAGTCAATGGCAGGAATCATACACAAAAAATTGGAAACTCACACATCAATAACAGGTTGAACATTATCCTTGTTATACAGTGCCTCAATGACAGCCATGGATTCTATCAAGCGACAGACTGGTTTAATAACCCTCCCAAAGCGTGAAGTTAGGCGGTGAACAACATCCCCTCCCACACTGTCTGGAGGATGAACAAAACCAGCATCATCAGGAAGATGAGGTAAGGAACCAGCAGTCGCCAGTACTCCAGTGTCCATAGAGGAGTTCTCCGAGTCATGAGGCAGGTCATTATTTACAACTGATGGAGCCAAGGACACATCCTGAACCCATGAGGCAGTACGGTCCTCCCCATCACTGCAGGACAGGGAGTCTGGTAGGGAAGGCTCAGCAGGAACAGCACTAAGAGCCTCGCTAAAACATTCTGTTTCGTGTAGGTCAGAAACCGGGGGAACTCCAATCACACTGTCAGCATGGCGGTTCACATTGCCGTCCAGGGTCATTCCCACAGGTAAAAAGTTCACATCAAGAAGGAGGTTGCGATGCACCACACGCTCATTGCCATGCCGATCTCTAATTCGGTAAATGTGGAGAGCAGGTTTGGATGCAACCACTGTGTACATCACAGGTTCCCATTTATCAGAAAGCTTCCGCTTTCCTCTGGCTCCCTTGTTTGCCACCAGGACCTGATCTCCAACTGACAGAGGGTGACCCTTGGCTCTCTTGTTGTACTGGTCACATTGATGTTTCTGCTCTGCACTGGTGCTCTTCTCAGCCATTAACATGGCAGAACGCAGATCTTCAACCAGTGATTTGACATAAGAGTGGTAGTCGCAAATGGCATCATCGTGAAGAACGTTCCAAAAACAAGGTCAACAGGCAGCCTGGGAATCCTCCCAAACATCAGGTAGAATGGCGCAAAGCCAGTGGTCTCATGAACTGTGCAGTTGTAAGCGAAAGTCAGAGACTGGATCATCTGAGGCCATTTGTGCTTCGAACGTGGAGGAAGAGATCTTAACATATTGCCCAGGGTGCAATTGAATCTCTCCGCAGTCCCGTTACTAGGCATGTAACGAGATCTCATTGTACGAGATCTCGCGATATTAAACTCCCGCGATATCTCTCGTTGAGAGGTAACGTTGTCTCGCGAGATGCTAATGCTAGCGCTAGCAGAGCCCCTAGCAAGTCAGCGTCACGGACAGCATGGCTTCGCCGGATGAAGTTGCTATAGAAGACGCCCCAACTACTGATGGAGGGTCCCGGTGCCGCCCGCAGACGCCTCTACATTGATGGAGGGTCCCGGCGCTGCCGACGCTGCCCCGAATGTAAAGACACGCGTGTAAACACCGGTGTGACCGGTGTTGCCAGATAGAGTCCCACCCACCCAAAGCACTCTTTACCCGCAAAAGTCAGAAGGAAAATCGCGGTGAACCGCCCAATCTGGCAACACTGGTGAGTGACGGCTGCAGATTCAGCGCTGATGCGGATATTTATGTTCAATTTTTGGAAAGTCCTGCGTGAATATCTATTTTTTTTAACAAAGTTGAACGTTCTAAGGTCTAAGGAGATTCAATCAGTAAAATGAAGACATCAGTTGGGTTTGTAATAGTCAAAGTCAAAGTCAACTTTATTGTCAGAACTGCAATATGTACAGGACATACACAGGACCGAAATTGCGTTTCTCTCAGTCCCTCGGTGCAACAGTAACCATCTAAACACTAAACACTAAAACATTTAATACACATAAGCATAAAATAGTAAAAAAGTGTAACACTGTCCTGAGTTTTTTCATAATAGTATAAAAGTATGAAAATTTACACCAACACTGAAACACCAAACACCCCTAAAACACCAAACACCCAATGAACATAAGCATAAAATGAAATAATAAAAGTGTAATACTGTCCTGAGTTTTTGCATAGTAGTATAAAAAGTATAAAAAGTATATCTATAAAATAAACTGAAGGTTCTAGCATTGACATTTGCAAAGAGTGGCACAGCAGCATATAAGTTAATGTACACAGTATATGTATGAGGTAGTTGATGTTGGTATAGAGGCAAAGTGGCATATGCAGTGAGGCACATAAGGCACATTTGGCATCCTTAGATAAGGCTAGTCAGAGAATGCTGTATATGTATCTGCAGTAGTGTAGATAAAAGTAGTGTAAATGTAAACAGTAGTAATAAATGTAAAGCAGTAGTAATAAATGTAAACAGTATTAATAAATGTAAACAGTGAATGTAAACAGTAGTATGACTATAGGCAGTAATGTAATACAAACATTAGTGCAAATATGAGAAGTAGTGCAAACTGAATGAACACATGACCGAGAGTTTAGTGAATAACCCGTTTGATGACACAGAGTCCAGTGTTAAAAACTTTGTGTTGAGTGGTAATGTGTGAGAAAGTTTTTTGTGTTAAGGCAGTTCAAATGGGAGGGGAGGCAGAGCAGGCAGAGTGTTTAGCATTCTGACTGCCTGATGAACAGAGCTGTCTCTCAGTCTGCTGGTACGAGCCTGGAGACTCCTCAGTCTCCTCCCTGATGGCAGCAGTCTAAAGCGGCTGTGTAGTGGGTGTGTGGGATCACCTGCCATGCGGTGGGCTTTCCGAGTGAGGCGTTTGCTGTGTAAGTCCTGCAGTGAGGGCAAGGAGGTGCCGACGATCTTCTCAGCTGCTTTCACGATGCGCTGGAGGCTCTTGCGGCAGGATGCAGTGCATGCACCAAACCACACAGTGATGCAGCTGGTCAGGACACTTTCTATGGCACCTCTGTAGAAGGTGCACATGATGGAGGTTGAAGCTCCAGCCCTTTTCAGCTTGCGGAGAAAGTAGAGGCGCTGGTGAGCCTTCTTCGCCAGTGCTGCAGTGTTCCTGCTCCAGGACAGGTCCTTTGAGACGTGCACTCCCAGGAACTTGGTGCTGTCCACTCTCTCCACTGCGGTGCTGTTGATGGTCAGAGGGGCATGTTGTGCATCCCTCTTCCTGAAGTCCACGACAATCTCCTTTGTCTTCTCCACGTTGAGAGTGAGATTGTTGTGTCCGCACCACAAGGCCAAGCGGCTCACCTCGTTCCTGTAGTCCGTCTCATCGTTGTTGCTGATGAGACCTACCACTGTTGTGTCGTCCGCAAACTTGATGAAGTGGTTGGAGCTGTACGATGGTGTGCAGTCGTGTGTTAGCAGGGTGAATAGAAGGGGGCTCAGCACACATCCTTGTGGGGCCCCTGTGTTCAATGTGATGGTGCTAGATGTGTTACTCCCGATCCGTACTGTCTGTGGTCTCCCGGTCAGGAAGTCTAGCAGCCAGTTACACATTGAGGTGTTCAGCCCCAGACTGTCCAGTTTATGGATGAGCTGTTGGGGGATGATGGTGTTGAATGCCGAGCTGAAGTCGATGAACAGCATTCTAACATAAGAGTCCTTCGTGTCCAGATGTGTGAGAGCTGTGTGGAGGGCAGAGGAGATGGCATCGTCGGTTGAGCGATTAGGTCGGTATGCAAATTGGAAGGGATCCAGGGAGGCAGGGAGGACAGATGTGATGCTTTTCATGACTAGCCGTTCAAAGCACTTCATCAGGATACATGTTAAAACAGAATAAAAGCCTTTTTGCGGCATAAAACCGATCTTTGAAGTTTTCTTGAACTAATGTTAAAATCTCGTCTCGTTCTCGCGAGATCTGTGATTTGTCTCGTGAGTTTTGTGTATCGTTACACCCCTACCCGTTACCCATTGGGTGGTAGGGTGAGGTGCGCGATTTACTGACACCACTCAGCTCCAAAAGCTAAGCCAGCAGCTCACTCTCAAAATTTGCACCCTGATCTGAGTGAATGCGCTGAGGGAAGCATTAAACACAGAAAAACCCATCCCATAACTTCTTTGCAACTCTTTTAGCGGTTTGATCCTGACACGGGAACGCATGTGCTAACTTTGTGAAGTGATCTGTGATCACCAGAACATCCACAGACTTGTTGTTGCTGTCCTCAGCCGACCAGAAATCAATGCACACCAGCTCCATCGGAGCACTGGTTCTGATGTTCTCCAGAGGGGCTCTCACAGCAGGCTCTGGGGTTTTACTGAGGATACATCTGGGACACTTTCTCACAAAATCTCGCACATCTCTTTCCATGTCATGCCAAAAGAAGCGATGGCGAGCCAAAGAGAATGTTCGTGGCTGGCCCTGATGACCTGCATTATCATGGACACCAGTCAAAACCACAGACTTCAAAGCATCAGGGACCACAAACTGGAATTGTTTACCCTTTTTTAGAGGGTCTTTTATGACACGGTAAAGGATACCATCCAGCAATGTTAGTTTGTCCCATTGCTTCCGAACTTTTAAAGCCAGTTGGTTTTCACCAAAGCGTTCCCACCTTGACGGACGGCGTCCCCGCTCAACATAGAAGACAACTCTGGAAACAACAGGGTCATTTTTCTGGTGAGAGACGAGGTCAGATAGACAAAGAGCTGTTGATGGATCTGTGGTGTGTCGGATTATCATGCCCAGATGGTCAGCTAAAGATGCTGCATGCTGAGCCTGACCAGCATCCCCACTGCAGACAGATGACAAAAGAGAGGAGACCTCGTCATAGGTCATAGATGTGTCAGCTATAATGGAAGAAGGGCTGTCCACTGATTGAGGCTGGCAGGTCAAACGGAAAACATCCTGCACAGCGTGATCAGGAAGCTCACAGACTTGCTCCAAAAGTTCCTGACAAGGCTCTGACAGAAGGCGATCAGCCAAGGGCTTCACAAAAGGGGCTCTGCTCAAGGCATCTGCCACCACATTCTGTCTCCCTGGAACATACCTGATCTCAAAGTTGTACGGGGCAAGCTTAGAGACCCAGCGTTGTTCACAGGCATCCAGTTTGGGCTTGGTCAGGATATATGTGAGAGGATTATTATCCGTCCACACAGTAAACCTGTGACCCTTCAGCCAGTGGCTGAACTTATCACACACAGCCCACTTTAAGGCCAGGAACTCAAGCCTGTGTGCAGGATAGTTGGCCTGACTGCGGCTGAGAGACTTGCTGGCAAAAGCAACAGGTCTAGCAATCTCTCCATCAGCCGGGACCTGCGACAAAACAGCACCGAGCCCATCCAATGAAGCATCAGTTGAGAGAATAAATGGCCTCTCAAAATCAGGATGTGCTAGCACCACACAATCAAGGAGTGCAGCTTTAAGGTCTCCAAACGCTTTCTCACAAGCTGGAGTCCAGTCCTGGAGAGTCAAGACACGAAAAGTTCCAGCTTTCCCATGTCCTTTGCCCTTCACTTTACGTTTCTGACCTGCGGTGAGAGCGTAAAACGGCTTTGCAATGCGGGAACAAGCTGGAATAAAGTGCTGATAGAATAGCACCATACCCAAGAACGACCTCACCTTCTTCTGGCACGGAATGGATCCATCCTCCTTCATGAGGTCCTTTTTGTCAAAACTAGAAATGACTTTCACCTTCTCCTGATCAACAGAAACACCACCAGCCTCCATGACATGGCCCAAGAACTTCACAGACCTCCTGAGTAAGTGACACTTTTTCTGGGACAGCTTCAAGTTGTTAGCTCTCAGGCGACAGAAAACAATCTCCAGCCTCTTTAACGATTCCTCCTCAGAAGGTGCAAACACCAACAGGTCATCTAGATAACAGAGGAGGCTGGAAAAGTTCAAGTCACCAAAAACGTTAAGCATCATTCTCATGAAGGAAGCTGGGCTGTTGCATAAACCTTGTGGGAGACGGTTGTACTCATAAAGTCCAAGCGGCGTGGTAAAAGCTGTATAATGTTTGTCGGACTCATGGAGAGGGATGTTGTAGAACCCAGAGGTCAAGTCCATGGTGCTGAAAAGAGCATTCCCACCAAGAGCAGCAAGGCAGTCAGACTGATGGGGTAATGGATGAGCATCCTTAACGGTCTTAGCATTAAGCCAGCGGAAGTCAGTGCATATCCTCATGTCCCCAGACTTTTTCCACACCATAACAAGCGGGGAAGCATATTCACTAATAGACTTCCTTATGATGCCCTTCATCTCCATCTCAGACAAGACCTCCCTCAACTGCTGATAATGTGCTGGTGGGATACATCAATAAGGCAAACGAAATGGCTTCTCATCAGTCAAGTGAATGCGATGGACAAAATCCCTCGCCTCACCACAATCCAGTTTTCCCCTGGAGAACACATCCTGGTAAGAAACCACAAGTTCAGTTAGCCTTCTTTTAGACTCAACTGATACCTCACAGCTCTCTATGTCAATGTCATGTAGACCATAGTCTCTCAGCATCTGCACTGGATCAGCACTGTGATGTGATGAGCTTGTTGCAACTGCAGAATGATTGCAGTACACTTCAGATCTCCCCTGATTGAACACAAAGTCCTCCACAGCAACACATGGGAAGACATCAGCAATTTTAGCATTGCGGCGCAGTTTCAGAGGTTTGTTTGTAGGGTTGAGAACCTTCATAGGGACCCAACGATCTCCCCACATGGGTGTTACTACACGACCCACCAAAATGTTTTTTGGGGTGGAACGAGCAGATGACGGCTCCACGACCACAGTGCCCCCTAATGACAGGGGTGCAATGGACGGAAGCTTTCCCCAGACCACATACTCCCGATGAGGAAGGAGGGTGACAGCCTGTCTGAGCCTGACTGTTCCAATCTTGTCAGGTAAAGTAGAGTTTGACCACCGAGAAACACAACTCAGCAGCTGCAAAAACTCTTCACACTCTGGGTTTGCAGTGTTTGATGTAATGAGTTCCCAGTACCCCGGATCAGTTTTCATTTTTTTAATAAGGGGCCGGAGTACATTGCTACCAATGATGAATTCATCATGTTGGCCAGGTATCAAAAATGTTGGTACTGTAAATTTGAAACCATAGATCTCAATGTTCAACTCATAGATGCATCGAGGCTGCGTGAGAAGGCCACCACACCCAACGAGCACCACATTCTCTGGGACTGCAAGAGGGATCAAATCAACACCCGCGGCTCTTAGCTTGTTCTCTGCCTCCACGCTCAATGTGCATGACATACTCCCAGAGTCCAACATACCCCTCAGTGTAGATCGTTCACTCACTGAAACTGAGGCATAAAACAAATCACTAGCCCTCTGAACTCTCTGTGACCCCAAGAAAACCACTTCACTGTCTTCGGGTGAAACATTACAATATTCGGTATAAACAGAGTGTGCATCTAGTGTACTAGTGAGTGTATTATCCACACTGCCCATGCTACCACTCTCATCACACGGGCTCTCTAGTTTAAATTAGGGTACTGGGAGGATGGCTGTGTTGCATGATGGGCAGGCTGAGGACAATTCCTTTTAATGTGTCCTGAGCTGAAGCAGTTGAGACACAGTCTGAACAGTCTGCAGTGCGAGTGTGTTGTATGCTCCTCAGAGCAACAAACTCTGCATGGAGCATGTTGAAGACGTTTAGAACCACGTGTGTAACTCCCCATGTGTTGACCATGTTGTTTTGTAGCAAGAAAAGCTGCACACAAAGACAGAACTTTATCAAACATCTCTGCCATCTGATGAGGCGGTTCAACTCCTGAACTGGAGGAAAAAGTTGGCTTGGATGGACCTGCAGTCTGAAAGTGTGTAGATTGTGGAGCAACATGCTGCTGTGGCTGCTGATACAAGGGATCTGAAGCTGAAGAACAATCACATGCTAAAGCAGCCTGGGTAAAATGGACAGCAAATGGTGTCGCATTGGCTGGCAACGCAGCAGTGGGTGATTGAGCACCAAACTGAGGAAAACAGGAGAGAACAGGGCCTGTAGATGAACCAACAGCCCTGTTCGTAGTAACCATCGGTCTCCTAAGACTCACAACATGGTTATCAAGGTGACTCTGGACCTCAGCAGCAGTCCACTCCTCAAAAGGTTTCAGCTGGAAGGAAAGAGCTAGACCAGGATCAGAACAATGGTTAATGAACATTGTAACAACTTCAGCTCCTGGATCCTCCACCTGCTTCCCCCTTCTACGCAAACACTCATCAGTTGCTTCAATAGACTTGTTCAGTCGGTTCCAGTAGTCCATGGCAGTCTCTCCATCAGCAGGTAGGATGTTATAAAAGTCTCTCATTGGTAAACTAGAGAATATCAGCTCACCAAAGTTGCGTTTCAGAATATCAAAAACAGTAGAAACTAACTTGTCACTACATGACTGAGGCTAGCAGCGAAGTGACACCTGAACCACATTTCTGGCTTTCCCAATAAGTCTGGATGTGATAATTTCACACATTTCTACAGGGTTCACACATTTTATTCTTGACAGATAACATCTCATCAAACCCTCCCATTCCTGGATGGAGAAAGTGTCAGTGTGGTCACCTTTGAAATATGGTGGTGCCCTGATATCAGACTGAACAACAAACCTCATTTGTGACTGATCAGTCGGGACGCTGGGTTGGCAGTCATCAACCTGAGACCGACTTTGTGGGTTTATCCCACTCAGGTTTGTCGTAATGGCATCCCCAATCTGCTTGGCTAAATCAGCAATCACCCCACTGAGAGCCTCAGTAGAAACAAGTTGACTGAGGTCAGACCTTGCATTACCAACGGGTGTAGAAGCAGCAGCAGGGACAGGTGGGGGGTTCAACTCAGACTTATCAACAGAACATTCATATGCACTAGAAGGCACAGGCCTACCCCTTCCAAATGACATGTAATGTTGGCCCCTCCCCAAACTAAAAGTGACCCTCTGGTCCACTTCATCACCCTTAAAAGGTACCTCGGTGTCAGACATTTCAACAAACAGTAACAGATAAACACCACTAAAAAGAACAATGCATTAAAAAAAGAGATATCAAAAATAAAGTGAGACTGCAGGTTCCCAAACAAACCAAATTAGTCACAAGAACTCACATGCATCAGTAGGCAAAATAAAAATAAAATAAAAAAGATCAGTCTTTCCTACAGACAAAGTAAAAAAACTTTTGTAAAAATAAAAATATGCTGTTTTTCACCTATTTCCCTGCTTTGCACAAAACAGAACAACCGAAACAGTGACTGTTGTCAGGATACAGCAAGCCAGCGCCTGCCAGTCAAAGCACAGGGCACAGGCGCGCAGTGCAGCGAACCAGGACGGAGCCAGACTTCAAAGGTGCGAAGAACGCAGCAGGTGCAGAGCAGCAGCGGAGATTCAGCGACACAGCGGGTCAAACGGCACCAAGTGTAACCAGATCCTTTCTGCGTTGTGCTGGTTTTATGGATTGATCAGACCGTGACACGGTTTGTCTTTAAACAGGATGACTTGGTTTATTCTGACGAGAACAACACACACAACAACGTGTTACAGACTGCCCGCTCCAAGTTCTCTCCCACAAGACAATGTGACAAAAGGGCCTACATCTTTCAAATGAGCTGAATAAACATTCTTATAAAACATACCTGACGAGAATAACACACACACAACAACGTGTTACAGACTGCCCGCTCCAAGTTCTACACAAAACAAAAATGCATAACAAAAATTAACTTAATAGGTCTATAAATGAACTGAATGTATTTAAATGAAAAATAAACAGCACGCACCTCTCCCACAAGACAACGTGACAAAAGGGGAGAGTCTAAGGTGTGCAAACAATTTAAAGACAAAACCACAGAAGAAGAAATAAAAAGGAGGGGCTTCCGATCTTAAAGTAACACGGCTAAAATAATGACAGTGGTGTTTCAGTCAGGTAAGAAACAATATACAATAATACAACAACACAAAAAGACATTTTGTGTAATTATAACAAAGGAGAAATACAACCAGGTTACACGTGGCCCCCAAGCAGAACTGCAAGACGCCGCTTACGAGACGGGCTGTCACCGGGGGATCACAGCGGGAGTGCAGCCAGAAGTTGCGCAACATTTTTTCACTCAACGGGGGGTAAAAGACGTAAGACAAGAAGTATAAGCCAGGCTTTAGGCTCTGTTCACTTTATCCGTTTTCGCACTGCACAGCCCTCCCCGGCCCTCCCCGGTCCCACCTTGCTTCTAACCTGGGTTTGTGTGGTTCGCATTTGCCTTCTCGGGCCGGCGGGAGCCCTGGTTTTGGAACCCCACCGACGGAGGTTCTAATCGGGCCGAGCTCCCGGGCCCAGTTTGACGTCATGTACTGCTCATCATTTGATTCGTTGTTTGCAGCAGGGGCGGGACTGCTGCGTGTTGAGTCATCAACTCGTTCTAACAACAACCTCAGCGCAAGCTGAATTTCATTAAAATTTAACTACAGAAACCCCTAAAAAATTGTTAGCTGAATATATACATTAGTGTTTCTGAGTTTAATTTTTGTTAATAACTGATTACAAATCAGCTTATTTTAAAACGTAAATAACACGAAGCGCGCACCCATAGAGAGCATTTCCGCATTTCAGCGCGAGCTGAATTTCATTAAAAATTAACTACAGAAACGATAAAAAAAATATTTGTTAGCTGAATATATATATTAGTGTTTCTGAGTTTAATGTTTGTTAATAACTGATGACAAATCAGCTTATTTTACATGTGCGTAGCAAGGATTTTCTGAGGGGCCATCCGTTAAAAGATAGAGTGGACCTACAAAAAGCAAGATACCCAGTAGCTCACTGGTTAAGCGTTAGGTTGGCGCTCCGAGCCTTTTCTCGAATCGGGTTCGAATCTCACTCGGTTCGGTTGAAACTTATTTTATGCTTGTCTTTTATTGGATA
>JBBPBX010075380.1:0-10537 GCA_038048925.1 Garcialebias charrua | reverse complement strand
GCTGTTTGCACCAACAGTTTTACAGTTCTGGAGCATGGCAGAGGAGAAAGACAAACATCTCAGACGTGCGCTGCCTACAGTTATTTTATTTTTTGGGGGGTGGGGGAGGGTGAGACAGGTAAACGTGAGCCATGCACCGTTTGTACCAACAGTTTTTGTGTGTGTGTGGGGAGGGGGTGTCAGCGTGAGTGTTCAGCATGAGGGAAGAGGCTGCTTTTAGGTTTTTAGCTAGTGCACCTGCATTGCGAGCTGCTAGTTTAGCATTGCGTCAGTGCCAACAGGTAGTTGGGCCGGGGGACGTTCGGTAGGCGGGGCGCTTGGTTCTGTTGACAGAGCGGTGCGCCCCGAGTATATAATGGTAGAGCAAACACTGATCTATACTGGCTAATGATTAAATTAGGATCTCAATAAAATGTGTTACCTCTAACTAGTCAGTCTTTTCTGGCAAAGAACATTTAAGGAACCAGTCTTTTTATTTCTCCATTTGTAATGGTTGTAAAACATTAGCATGGCCTGATTTCTCACAGGACAAAACCAGTGCACATGTATTGTATGTACAGTACGTAAATTTTCATTCATTCATTCAACCTTTATTTATACAGGCTAGCCTCGTTGAGTCACGGGGACTCATTTACAAGAGGGACCTGTCTCACTCACACCAAACAACCATCCACTCTCACACTCACACCTAGGGTCAATTTAGAGTCACCAATCAGCCTAACAAGCATGTTTTTTGGTCTGTGGGAGGAAACCGGAGTACCCGGAGGAAACCCACGCATGCACGGGGAGAACATGCAAACTCCACCCAGAAAGGCCCCGGACCGGGATTTGAACCGGCAACCTTCTCGCTGAGAGGCAGCAGCTCTACCAGTTGTGCCACCGTGCTGCCCAAAAAAAAAAAAAAAATAAAAAAATAAAAAAAAAAATCTCCTGGTCATACGTTGTTTATATATGGCTGCACACATATAAACGCATAGCTTTGCATTTTTACCTTTTGTTGTTAGCAGCAGGCAGGGGTTGGCTGGGGGGTGCCTTCCAGTGGACTTTGTACTTTTCCTCCATCATGTTGTGGCTGAGGGAGATGAGGTAGCGCTCTAGGATGACCAGACGCTGGCGTAGGCGCCGAGCAGACAGGGTGCTTTTGGCCATTTGAGCCGAAAGCTTCTGTTGGTCCTCAACAAGCACCATCAGACAGTCTTTCAGCTCTGTCTCATCTACACATACAAAAAGAGAGGGCTAATTAAAAAGACAGCAAAATTACTGTTCAAATTCTGTTTTGTACATGTGTAGGATAAAAGTTTAAAAATCATAAAATACCTAAAGCCAGGCCTTAGACACCTACCTCTTGCATTTATGTATGTAATCTATGTAAGAATGAAGGTGGCACATGAGGGGGAGGTTAAAGTCAACCTGCTGCTGTTATGCCTATGAGACATCATCAGGGTAGTGACAGTGTAACAGTTCATATACAAATAATCAGCATTGTGACTTGAGGATGTGATAAAGTGATGACATCTGAGTGACCAGCCAGCCATGAGAATAGAGGTGTCTAAATGCATCAGTGAATTACACATCATGATTCCTGTGGTTCCACCTTCATGTTTGACAGTCAACTTATTTGTGGGATACCAACAACTTGAATGGTAATTTACCGTAGGAACAGCCAGAGGCAGCTCAAAGAGGGCCTCGTCTTTGCAGGTATATAAAGGAACAGTGTTATTATATGGACTTAAAGCTTTGGCCACAAAAACTACTTAGCTTATGACTTTTCTAACACAGAAAGAAAAAAAACATTTCACATTCGTTGAACAACTGTAATGAAATCTGTGGAGACCTGTAATAGGTTCTTATTTTATGAGTACATAAAGATAGAATACAAAACAAAATATAAATATAAATAGCAAAAGCATTGACATTTGCAAAAAAAAACTTGACTTTTAAAGGAGAAATGAAAAGTGTTTTTAGTCTAATGAAAAGCATAAAATAAGCTTGTTGAGAAATTTTCACAAGTCAAAAATGTCATCCTAACTCAAATTTAGACTTTGCAAAGTGAAAAAATTCTCATCTGGTGTTTTTGACCCCCCTCCCCCTGCCTGCTCTCCGTCCCCTGAATATGACATAGGCAGTGCCACGGTCGTCCCTCATACAGTAAAATTAGTGTGTGTTCAGGTTCAGGTTCAGGTTACTTTATTTATACCCAAGGGTAAATGTGGTTTGCAGTGGTACAAAGCATACATCCATCCATGCGCACACACAAATAAAAACAGTAAAAACATTTAGTAAAAACACTTAAAAGAAACTATAAACAGATAATGTTGCACATAACAGTGTTAAGGCTCCCCAAATCATATGTAAAATGAAAAATAAAAACATTTAACCACTAAAAGCTTCAACGTTATTCCGTTTGTTCATTTCAGTAACAGCAGTGGGAACAAAGCTATTTTTAAAACGTGTTGTCCTACATTTAGGGACTAAAAACCTCCGACCAGAGGGAAGAAGCTGAAACTCTCCATACAGGGGATGAAGGACATCTTTTAAAACAGAAGAAGCTATCCTCTGTACCTGACTAACATACATGGATGTTACTGAGGTTTGGGTTCCTCCGGTCAGTTTAGATGACAGCTTAACAATCTGCTGAAGGGAATTCTTTCCTCTCAGTGTAGTGTGACCAAACCATGAAACCAAGGAAAAGGATAAAACAGATTCAATAAAAGCACGGTAAAACATGGTCATTATGGTTCGGTCAATATTAAAATGGTTGAGTTTCCTTAGACAATAAAGGCGCTGGTGGGCCTTTTTGCACACCTTGTCAAAATTGGTTTCAAAGTTTAATTTATCGTCTATGATTGTCCCGAGATATTTGTAAGACTGCACTGTCTCAATTGCTTGACCTTTAATTAAAGTGACTCCGTGCTGGTGAGGTTTCTTCCTAAAATCAATGATCATGTCTTTTGTCTTATCTGTGTTTAGTTTGAGGAAAGAGTCCTCGCACCATTGAACAAAATCATCAGTCACCTGCCCATGGCTACTTTCATTTCCTTTAAGCAGACTGACAATAACAGAATCATCTGCATACTTTATAATGTACCTGCTCTCATGTCTGCTCCGACACATGTTGGTGTATAGAATAAAAAGCAGGGGTGACAGTACACATCCCTGGGGTGACCCGGTGGAAGAGGACTTAGATTCAGAGAGACAATTATTCACCCTTACTCTCTGTGTCCTGTTACTTAAAAAATCCAAGATCCAGCCCATCAAATTGTTACTCAGAGGAAACTGTTCAACAAGCCGTTCAGTTAATATGTGAGGTTGGATTGTATCAAAAGCTGAGGAAAAATCTACAAATAAAAGTCTGACATGGGTCGCATTTAAATCTAAGTGTTTAAAAAGCATATTAAACAGGGTGAGTGTTGCGTCCTCTACGCCTCTATGAGGCCTGTAAGCAAACTGCATGGGATCTAAAAGATGTTCAGTCTGCTTTAGAATCTCACCTCTGATTAATCTTTCAAAGATTTTCATCAGAACTGAGGTCAAAGCTACTGGTCTAAAATCACCAACAGTTTTCGGACTGTTGGATTTAGGGACAGGAACCACTACAGCATCTTTCCAGATGATGGGAACATGTTGTGTTTCCAGAGACTTATTATAAATATACTGAAAAATGGAGCTCAGCTCATTGGCACAGAATTTTACAGAACGGCCACATACATTATCTGGTCCGTGACTTTTGTTCACTTTCACACACTGAAAAGCGTGTTTCACATCTTGGAGGCTGATGTTAGAGTGCTGTGTGTCTTTAAGATCGTGAACTAGTTTCTGGATTTCACTGCTAAAATCACAGGTATCAAAACGACAATAAAATGAATTTAAAGCATTTGCAAGTTTAAAATCTGAATCAAAACCATCTATAGTGACACGGGTTTTATGTGGCTTCTGAAGGCCTGCAATAGTCTTCATACTAGCCCATGCTGAGCCAAGTTGATTTGTGGCCATTTTATTCTCCAATTCGTCTTTGTACTTTTGTTTTGCTTTTGAAATTTCTACCTTTACTTCTTTTCTGGCTAAATGCTGGTCAAAGACTGTTCCCTGTTTAAAAGCAATTGATTTTTTATACAAACTGGACTTAACTGATTTAGTAACCCATGGTCTGTTATTAGGATATATTTTTACACGCTTCGCTGGGATAATCATATCTCTGCAAAACGTGATATAAGAACATGTGACATCCACTAATGAGTCTAAATCATCACCACAAGATTGTTTAAAAAGATCCCAGTCCGTACACCGAAAACATTCCTGCAGTGAGAGAACTGATTCCTCTGTCCAGACTTTTATGTCCTTGATCTCAGGTTTTTCTCTCTTCAGAACAGTTTTGTAGATGGGCAGCAGATGAACACAGTTGTGGTCAGCAGAGCCCAGTGGAGGGAGTTGGACAGACTTAAAAGCATCCTTCACTGAGCCATAACATAAATCCAGTGTCTTATCACCTCTTGTTGTGCAGGAAACATACTGATAAAAATTTCTCAGTGTTTTCTTAAGAGAAACGTGATTAAAATCACCTAAGACAAAGTTAGGTGCATCTGGGGAGATGGACTGCTGCTTCTGCACGACATCAAAAATTGTGCTGGAGGCAGAGGTGGGGTCTGCCTTTGGATGAATGTACACAATTGTGATGAAGATTTGGGGGAACTCACGGGGCAGATAAAAGGGCCGTAGTGACACTGATAGAAGTTCAACGTGAGGCGTGCAAATCCGCTCTCTTATCGTCACTGAAGTACAGTAGCGTCTGCTCACATACAGACAGACACCCCCGCCCTGAGTTTTCCCCGTTACCTCAGCCTGTCGGTCCAGTCGAAGTGGAGCCCCAAATCCATCTATGGACAGATCCGAGTCCAAGTCTTGCTCTGTGAGCCACGTTTCACTGAAAGCCATGACGCAGCAGTTCTTAAAATCCTTCTTGTAGCGAACGCAGCTTTCAAGTTCATCAAGTTTGTTCCTGAGGGACCGCACATTTGCCAAGATGAAAGAAGGAAGAGGGATCCGATCAGCGCGTTGTCTCTTCAGCCGCAGTCTGAGCCCTGCACGTCTTCCCCGCTTCCTTTTACCGGCATCTTTATTACTCCTTGTTCTGTTCAAATCGCTCCGAATGAGATCCGGCGGTATTTGTGGGTCGAGGTCTGACACCTGAGCTAATGTGGCAACATTTAGCTGTAAAAGGGTGTGTATCTAGTTGTGGACAAAAAGGTTTCAGTGTGTAGCAATTAGGGATGCAGCAAAAAAAATCTATTTTTTAAAGAATCAAGATTCTTAGTCCTGGCGATTCAGAATCGATTCTAAAAGCCCCAAAATCGATTTTAAAACTTTTTTAAAATTTTATATTGTATTTTTACCGCTCCTGTGCATTCGGCCGCTGTAGAATTTTGGCCGTGTAGGGCCACCGTAGTTAGTTAGCCAGGCAGCTCCCAATGGAGCCTGCTAGCAAGGAGGGAGACAGCATGTTTCAACTTGCTCCTTCATCTTTAAAAATCATTTTAGATCCTACTATGTTCTGGGGAAGACAGAGCTTAACAAGACATTGGTAACTGTTTCAGGACATTTTCAACACCCCCACTTCCACGTTAGCATACGGCGCTAGCATGCTAACGTTAGCATGCGGCGGCTAACGCACGGCTATTCGTATTTCCAGGATAGAAATGCCCATTAATGCACTAAATCACCAAACTGTTTTTGACAAACTAAAGTGATATCCTTCAGATTCAAAAAAGTCTTCTGCTTCCATTTTAAATGACAGACAAGAGGACAGTAATGATGGGTTTATAGCTTCAGTGTTATTGTAAGATAGCAAAGGAGGTCTTAATTGCGTCATAAAAGTGCGTCCAGAAAATTACTACAGAAATCACTGCACTTCGGCATGTAGCAGGAAAAATGTAAAAAACTATTTCTTTAAGCTACTGACTTGAAAAAAAGCATACTAAGTATGTTTATGTGTGTTGTTCTAGTGTCGTAGTTAGCTCCGCCTATTGGAAGTCTCCCCCAACGCGTCAGCGCCTACTGAAAACCAAGCGCTATATAAATAAGCTCCATTTACCATTACCATTTACCATTTACCATTGTAGTCCACGCCCACCTACCGGATGGGCCCACCCCTCGGGTCGATAAAACCCCTCGACCGGGGTGAATCTATCTCTTCTTCATTCAGCCCGAATGAGAACCTTGTAAAAATAAAAATAAATTTAACACAAGAATAATTATCAGAAGACTAAAGATTAACAATACCAGAAGTCCTTGTTCAGCTCCCCACCCGCCCTACCCCCGCTGCCGTCCTGTGAGCTCTCCTCCAGAACCAGACAGTCAGACGGGCCGACATGCTACAAGCTATAATGTCGGGGGGGTTGCTTCGGGGCGGGAAACTACGTGCTGAACGAGGCCATCGCTTCTCTATTCTCGAGGGAACCGGAGAACGCGATACTAGCTACCCGCATTGCGGTGGCTAGCCATGTCGTTGGAAGCCTCATCAGCGGTGAGTGACGTCTTCATTTATTATTAAGCCACAGCCAAGACGAAATGGTCGTTGTGGCGATGTCTCTTTCTGCATGAAAAGCTACAGAACGCACGCATTACCGTTAGCGCCCAAGGCCGCTAAGCAATGCTAACAGTAGCCCCGGCCTCATGTCTCATGTCGTCGGAAGCCTCATCAGCGATGAGTGACGTCTTCATTTATTACTTAAGCCTCAACCAAGACGAAAATGGTCATTGTGGCAATGTTTTTTCTGCATGAAAAGCTACAGGACGCACGCATTACCGTTAGCGGCCAAGGCCGCTAAGCAATGCTAACAGTAGCCCCGGCCTCATGTCTATGTCGTCGGAAGCCTCATCAGCGGTGAGTGACGTCTTCATTTATTACTTAAACCTCAATCAAGACGAAAATGGTCGTTGTGGCGATGTTTTTTCTGCATGAAAAGCTACAGAACGCACGCATTACCGTTAGCGCCAAAGGTCGCTAAGCAATGCTAATAGTAGCCCCGGCCTCATGTCTCTGGAGAGTATCGTGGCACAGATACTGTATCGAACGTCGCCGGGAAGCTTTCAATCAACAATTACTACAAGAAGTGATGTATGACGTGTTTTTATTTGGTTAAACCACGACGAAAAAGAAAACTGTTCCTTGTGGTGTTGTTCTAGTGTCGTAGTTAGCTCCGCCCTTTAGCTCCGCCAGGGCTTGGACCTGCTAGTTACGCTCAACATGCAGCCTTTTTTGCTAGCCAGCATGCAGGAAGCTGTCAGTGCCAACCCCCTCACCGCCTAGGCCGAACGACCTAGCGGGCTCGAGGTTCGGCACCAGGTCGCAGTGATGTCCAGACCTGGTCCATACCCGGTCCGGCCTCGCTCCCCGACCGTGACGACACTCTGGAATGAGGCTGCTGCAGCGCCCGCAAATCAGGGCCCCAGCAGCCTCCTTTGGGGGAATCACGAGAGTGGAGGGCTTCACGGAGAAATGATGTTTTTCTCTCATGTTTCGGGCTCGTCTGTGGGGCCGTATGACTCCACAGCCGCACTGACACACAGGCTTCCCACCACAGACAGACTAGCCTACGGCAGTCGGGTGTTTACGAATAAAAACAGCTCAAACAAGGTAACAATAAATAAATGTTTCATGTTTGGTGAACCTGTTAATATGCAGTCAGTACAGGGAAAACACCCCGCACGCTGCCTCTCATTATCAGATGTCGCCGGCCCAGCTTCAACGCTGCCCAGCGGAAGACACGAACAGGTAATTAACAACCAGACGCCATGGTTTTTAAGCCGCGTGTCGCGCAGACGAAGCGGTGTAGAACCTACAGCTCGTTGCCTCTCCTAAAATCAAATGTCACCGGCCCAGCTTCAACGTTGCCCAGCAGAAGACACGAACAGGTATTTAAACAATCAGACTCCATGTTCATGAAACCTCGTGTCGCGCACGCATATCTGGGAAAAACCCATAGCTCGCGGTTTCACAGTGGGCCACATGACGCTAGCTCAGCTCACGTGCAGGCCAGCAGAGCTCCGCCTCATTACGTGTTTAAATGGCGTTCCACGCACGAGACTGCCACTACCTCTCTGCAGTTCGACTCCAACTCCAATCGAGGTAACAGGATGGACCAAGCACCGCCCGCCAAAAGACGAGCAGTGCCCAACGGGAGCACCGCTCCACCGGAGTGAGCGCTCCCTGGGTCAGCGAACGTGTTGACGTCAGACGCAGGGGCGGATCACGCCTCTGACGCAATAAGACGTCCCCTTTTGGGGGGGGGGGGGCGTGGGTTACCAGGGTAACGGAGGGAGGCCCCAACGACTGGCTAACGCGCACGTCGCACACGAGACGGCAAGACCTCGCGCTGTCACTGGGCAGAAGATGCGAGCAGTGGCAACAGAAATGCAGTTTAGACAGATGGCTGTCAAAAATCATAAGAAAGGGTTATGCACTCCAGTTGCTGCAAACCACCACCTTTCAGCGGGATACTGGAAACAGTGTTGCCAGACCCAAATCAAAACTCCTCCCTGCTGTCAGAAATTCAGGAAATGCTGACAAAGGGAGTGATTTCCAAGGTGGCAAAGGGAGAACAGAACAAGGATTCTTTTCTCAGTTTTTCTCGTCCCCAAGAAAAGGGGGAGGGGGACAAGACTAGTCGTGGATTTGTCGGTTAAACAGATCCTTATCAGTGAGAGTTTTTCACGCTCACAATAAAACAACTGCTGAAGAATGTGCACAAGGAGGACTGGTTCACATCCCTCGATCTGAAGGATGCTTACTGGCACGTGAGTATCATCCCACATCACAGGAAACACCTCAGGTTTTCCTTCCAGGGGAGCCAGTTCGAGTTCAAGAGACTCGTTTTAGACTACTCGCTCGCACCCAGAACTTTTTTAAAGTGTGTGGAAGCGGTGATACGCCCACTTCGCTCAGCAGGGATGCGGATCCTGTTTTATCTAGACGACCTGCACATTTTAAGCAAGTCGAGGGAGGAGGCAGCAGCCCAGACCAGGGCCCTAGCAGAACACCTGCTGGACCTGTGGTTTGCCGTGAACTGGATGAAAAGTTCAGTAATCCCAGCACAGTCCATTTTTTACCTGGGGGTAGAACTGGATTCACGCTCGATGAGAGCGCGCCTGTCAGAGCGGAGGGCAGCCGATCTGACAGCACAGCTGAAGCGCGTCCAACCGGGGAAGGTGGTGACGGCGGCAGCAGTGATGCGCTTACTGGGCCTTATGGCAGCCGCTCACGGGGTAATAAATTTGGGTTTATTACACATGAGATCGACCCAGCGTTGGTTTACCAAGCTGCGCGTGGACCCAGTGCGCCAAAAACACAGGATGGTGCTGGTCCCCCCATCCGTGGGGCCAGATCTGCGTTACTGGGGAAACACCCGCATCCTGAGGGAGGGTGTCTCCATGATCACACCTACGTCTCACATCCCAGTGTTCACAGACGCATCTCTGATGGGATGGGGGGGGACGTGTCTCTCCCAATCGGTGGGGGGGAAGTGGCCAAGCCATACCCACCTTCACATAAACGTTCTGGAACTGATGACGGTCCAGAAGGTTTTGCAACATTTTATTCTGTTAGTTCAGCAGCAAAATGTACTGGCGCACACCGACAACCAGGTGGCAGCAGCGTACATCAATCGCCAGGGCGGGTCTCGCTCAGCTCAGCTGCAGCGCGTGGCCAGGCAGCTATTCCTGTGGGCCCAGCAGAACCTGTTCTCTTTGAGAGCAGTGTTCATCCCAGGGGTGCTGAACGTGGGAGCAGACATCATGTCAAGAGGGGGACCACGTCAAGGGGTCCGGTCTCTCCACTCAGACATAAATCAGATTTGGGTCAGATTCGGCCGTGCAGAAATAGACCTTTTTGCAGCCCGAAACAACAAGAAGTGTGCACTCTGGTGCTCACTGAACCCAAAAGACGACCCACCTCTGGGAGTGGACGCTTTTGCGCGCAGATGGTGGTCAGAAAAGAAGCTTTACGCTTTCCCACCAGTCCCTCTCATTCCAAGAGTACTGTCAGAGTACGAGTCAGGGAGGAGAAACTATCTCTCATCCTGGTGGCTCCAGAGCGCAAATATGCACCCTGGTTCCCAGACCTGCAGCAGTTGGTAGTGGACAGTCCCCTGCAGCTGCCATGGAGAGAGGATGCTCTCCTCCAAGTGGGAGGGACGATCAGACATTTCCCAGAAATAGGCCAACGCCTTTGGGCCTGGAAGCTGAGCGGCGCCGCCTAACAAGCTTAGGCCTCACCCCAGCCGTGGTCTGGACGATTCAGGACGCCCGTGACCCGTCCACAACTGCGCTTATGCGTCTAAGTGGGCAGCTTTTCAGCGGTGGTGCAGGGACAGAGACATCGAGCCCACAGCATGTGACATTGGCTGTGTCCTGTTTTTTCTGCAACTGCTGTTGGAGAGAAAGCTAGTTTTTAGCATGATAAAAGTGTACGCGGCGGCCATTTCATCGCGTCACGAGGGTTTGGTGACAGAACGTTATTCAATCATTCTCTGATGAAACGTTT
>JBBPBX010075379.1:0-17357 GCA_038048925.1 Garcialebias charrua | reverse complement strand
AGGGGTCTTGCCACTCTGCAATGCTGAAATAGAGTTGATAACTTCAGTAAGAGTGAGGGCTATCCACATCCCTCTTCTTATCTAGATCTATAGCAGGGATATTCAAGTCGTCTAGAAAATCTTTCATGTCTGAATTATCCTCTGGAAATTGTGAGGAGTATAAATCAGAATAAAATTTTTCAAAGACTTGGTTTATTTCAGCTGGATCAACAGTTTGCTCTGTAGCGGACTTTTGAATCTGTGGTATGAGCTGTGTCGCTGACCGACTTTTGAGTTGGTGGGCCAAAAGGCGGCCCGCCTTCTCACCGTGTTCGTATATGAAGCCTCGGGATCTGAGCAGGGATTGTTCAACATCCTGCGTTGAGATAAGGTTATATTGCATTTGTAGACATAGTCTCTCTTTATATAGCTCGGGGGAGGGTGATATAGAGTGCCTACGGTCCAGTTCTAGCATAGAACTAATAAGTTGGTTCTGCCTTGCTTTTCTAATTTTGTTGCGTGTAGCAGTGTAAGATATTATTTCACCTCTGATTACCACTTTTAATGTTTCCCACAGGATAGAGGGAGACACCGAGTCTGATTTGTTTTCGAGCAAAAAATTATCTATCACAGTAGACATCAATTCAAAAAATTTATCATCTGCTAACAAAGTTGAGTCAAGTCTCCACATGGGGCGGTGAGCTTGATTAAGTGATAAGGCTAAATCCAATATAACTGGAGAGTGATCAGACTCTACGATAGCAGAATATTCACTTTTCTTGACAAAGGGTAACAGAGATTTATCAATAAAAAAATAATCAATCCTTGAATATGACTGATGGACATGTGAAAAGAAAGAAAACTCCCTACTATCTGGAAACAAAAAGCGCCAAGGGTCAATGCAGCCCGTCTCCTTCATGAATACTCCTAAGGCCTGGGCCATCTTTGATGGGGATGTCGAACTTGAGCTTGATCGGTCTAGGGTTGGATCCATTACACAGTTCATATCACCACCCAAAATCAGGCGGTGAGAGTTCATGTTAGGTAGAGCAGATATTAACCCGGACACAAAGGCGGGGTCGTCCCAATTAGGAGCATATATGCAAGCAAGTGTAACCTGAGTATCATATAGAGAACCAGACACTACAACATATCTACCCTGTGGGTCTGATATGGACTTGCTTAAAGTAAACTGTATATTTTTGTGTATCAATATTGCTGTCCCTCTAGCTTTTGTGTTAAATTGTGAATGGTAAACTTGTCCCACCCATGGCTTCTTAAGTTTTATATGATCTGTAGAAATCAAATGAGTTTCCTGTAAAAATGCAATTTCAGTTTTTAGTTTTTTAAGGTGAGTAGGGGTTGAACGAGTACATAATTTTTAACCTCGACATTAACATAAAAAAACTCGAACGACGCTCGAGTAGCCGATGACGTCACAGTGTCTTACGATGCAAAATAAATAAATAAATATAAATGCCTAAAAACGTCTTTACAAAAAGAAAAAAAAGACCAACAAAACATTGGGAGCATTTATTATGCTCCTATCATGTATCATACTGCAGATAAGTCACAGGAAAAACAAAACTATTAGTTATTATTATTAATTTTAAAAGTGAAAGTAATGCGCTGAAAACCGAAACTTAAAAAACAAATGGGGCCACAGCCACACCGTACCACCGCCTGCAGCTGTGCAATTTAGGTTTACTTTTAGAGATTGTGTTTATAGGTTTTTGGTAGCTCTAGAGAGATGAATATTTGTTTTTTTTTGTTTGTGAAACGAGAGACAGGAAGCCGTTTCGGCCGTGTTATAATATGGGACCTGCATTGCAACACTGCCCTCTGCTGTCACAATCTACTACAAAGAAAGTCAACACGAAGTAGCGCATTTTATAAAATTATAAACTGTTTTACCTTTTTGACAAGACGGCCTGCTCCATTAACATCCGTGCGCACACAGGAATCCATTTTGTAGCGTCTACTAAAAGCTAAAAGCTGCCCCGCGCGCTGTGAAATGTGAAATGTGACGTCACTACGGCTACCCGAGGTGGACAAAAAAGCCTCGATAGAAGTCAAAGCACTCGAGTTGTCGAAAACTCGGGTACTCTGTTAATGCACTAAAGGTGAGCAAATTTTTTTGCCCGTTTCACTGGTCCTCTCATGCCCTTCACATTCCAGCTGGTAAAACGAACCATTGAGGCCCCCCCTCTCATATTACTGTTACATATGTCAGCCATAACAATCTAATTTTATACGTGTTCTGGCCCGACAGCCCCACCCGGCAGCGCATGTCCACTTATCCACGGTATACAAACTTGAGAAAAAAATCAAATAAAAAAACAACACAAATCACAGATGTGAAAGGAAAATGCAGCACTGAACCCAACCCTTATTAGAACCCACCCCGACTGAGTCTTCACTTCTCTTGACGAAGCCAACTGCTGTCCCCTAAATACCTGATAGGTCCTCCGATAGGCCATACACACAGTCCCAAACTAACTTTAGAAGGTTACCAATAAACTTAACATGCAGGAGTTACACACTAAAGTATCAGTAATAATAAATAATGGGTAATTAAGCTCCACAGGGCACCTATACAATGACCCACGTCACAATAAATGTGAGTTTTTAGGCTAAAGTACACTAATTTAAATTAAATTATGACGGCCAGCAGCAGACATTAGAACTGGAGAACCAACAATTAAACCTTTAACATATAATTTTTAATTTCTGACCGTGGTAAAGAAAGCAACAGAAATAGCAAAAATAGTAATAATATCAATAAAATAAAACAATAGTAACAATAAAGGTTCTATTCGTTTGCATGTAAACAAGGCGCAAACATACTCATAAATGTATAGATTTATGTCCTTGTGAGAGAAAAAAAAAGAGAGAAAAAAACGGTATATCCATTTAAAGTTGAGTGTTGTCCAGTCATTTAAAGCAGAGTGTGCAAATGCAACTCCCAACTAAATAAAAATAAATAAATAAACAAACTTTTTTATTTATTTATTATTATTACTTTACTTTTTATTTTATTTTCTTTCTACTATTTAGTAACCTCTTTCCTCATTCTCGGATGATTTTACCCTCTTTTTACGTCCTCTCCATCCATGCTGCATTCTGAGCATCCCCTGCCGTCCCCCAAGTCTGCTTGTCAGAAGTTTGTTTACTTTGGGACACAACTGTCGTAAAAAGCCTGGGCTTCCCCCGGCGTTTCAAACAGATGGGTTTCCCCTTTAAACGTGACTTTAAGACGGGCAGGGAAAAGAAGACGAAACGACACACCTCTCTTGTAGAATGCTCCTTTAACGTCGTTGAACGCCGACCTTTTCTTTGCAAGAGTGACGCTAAGATCTGGATATATTCTGAGAGTGATTCCTTGATACTTTATTTCGTGTTGCCTGGACCATCTTAAAGCGACTTCCTTCTCCCGATATCGATGGAATGCAACGATGAAGGGCCGCGGTGGTCGTCCTGCTGCGGGCTTGGGTCCAGCTGTGCGGTGCGCGCGTTCCAATTCCGGGGGAGAAGGAAATGTGTCGTCTCCCATAACATCCTTTAGCAGCTCGGAGATAAACTTGGTTGGATCCTGGCCGTCTTCACTGCCTTCAGGTATGTTAAGCACGCGTAAGTTTGATCTCCGAGATCGATTTTCCAGGCTTTCCAGGCGTTCGAGTAAGGTTGCGTTTTGGGCTTGTAGAGTTTTAACGACAGCCTCAGTTTCGCATAAACGTTTAAAATTGTCGCCTGCCAGGGTTTCAGCTGCCACAAGACGGCCCTGAAAGGAGCCAACTTCGTCACGTAGTCCGTCCATCGATGCTTGTAGAGGCCGAATCGATTCTTGAATTAGTGCGGCCACATCCTCCTTAAAGTTGTTCCGCTGCTTAGATAGTTCTATAACCAGCTGAGACATGGAAACAGAGTCTCCACAATCACTTTCGCCAGGTGAAACAGTGTCAGAGGAGTCCGTGGCCATTGAGGCTACTTTACTAGCCAGGGTATTCGCACGCCTGGTTGAAGGCTTTTGCTTAGTGTTGTCACTGGCCATCATAACGTCTCAAGTGTACAGAAACTATGCTTCTGTCAGTCCAGTGCTTAATGGAGGTATGTAACTCCGGTTTTAAAGTAGTTTAAAGAAAGTTAGTCGGGAGCTCCTTCAACCTGCTTCCTCCTTCTACATCACCAAACCGGAAGTCCACGTTTTTTTCAACTTTCATCATTTTTTAAACCGTCCCCCTAGCTTGTAGATTGTAGTTATGTTATCATTCACGAGAGTTTGTACCGGTATATATTTTTGTTTATGTAGTGTTCTGTAGTTCTGTTTGTTTTAATAAAAAAATAAAATAAAAAGAAAACGTCAGTTTCCGGCAGTTTCCACCAGTTTCCGGCAGCAGTCAGTTGTAGGCAGTGTCGCCATGTTTTGGTTAGCTTCGGTTGCTCCGGTTGAGAACCGTGTCCGCTCAGAGGTTGCTATGCACGGATACATGAGATGTAGATGAACGGCGGTTGTGCCTAGGGACGGATAGGCGAATGAAAATGACGCTGTTGACCACGTGAAGCAGCAGACAGCGGACCAGAGTAGCAACGAGCTAACATGCTAATAGACCCCTTTCACGGATTGCGCAATACCGGAAGCACCGCCATGTTGGAGACACTCGCGCTGTAAACACACAGTAGTTGAAGTCGGAGCTCCGGTTTTATTTCTGATTAGACCTTGTTGTCTGTAAAACAAACCTCTGTAAAGAAGACAGAAGCTGCAGGAGAGTATGTGGACCAGCTTCAGCCTGCAGCAAAGGAACGTCATTTGGATAAAATACAGATAATTGGCAGCTAAGACCCATACCGGCTGTCCAACATGTCAGAAGATGAGAAGACCTTACCAGCTGTGACCTACGCAGACATTGTGAATTATTTGGTGTTTGGTGATTTATATTTAATTTTTAATTTGTGTGTGTACATATAAATATATTTTGGGTGTGTTTTTAAACACACACTAGCTATGTATTCTTATTGTAAATGTATGTGACTCATCACATCAGTCTGAGGATTGAAGCAAATTTTGTCAAAATGATCTTAGATCCCTGTTTTTTAAGCTACATTTGATCCCTGGATCAACCAGATCTGAGCGGTTCCAGAGAGCAATGCCTTGATTTTCCTTCTTAATCCAGACTAAATGTGTAAATGTGTGTTTCAGTTCATCTTATAGAAGCTCTGTGCAGAACTACCTCAATACATATTTTTTAAATAAACATGTGAAGTACAATGATGGCTGACAAGTGTTATTCAAAATTTTCAACTCTTGTACAGTGTTTCAACACAAATTATATAAATAACAGCTACTCTATGAATCTAATTACAGTAAGAACTTTGAGGTGCATTCTGCAGACATTTATCTTTTAAGATAATAGTACGAATGGTTGTCTTTATATAGACCTTTTTTACAACTACTGTTATGAAATAAAAATGTGTTTTTGTCCTCGTGTTTTTATTCTCCAAGAAGGGTTTTCAAACAGTGTTAAAATGACCAGTCTCTCTCTCTTATAAAATCTATTCTGGTGAAGTTATTAAAGAATGATCAGTTTGTGCCTGTCCTGCAGGCTTGGAGCATGATGAGGAGACCTGATGCCTCTTTGTCAGTTTTACGACTTTGTAGAATGGGAGAAGTCCACTGAAAGCCACTCTCTGGTTCTGCATGTTTGCTTAGTCAGGGAGTGTCAGAACAAGCCCTAATCTATGTGTGTCTTTGGTGTGGTTTGGTGTCCAGTTGCACTGATCGGTCACTTGGTAGTCTACTAGTGTGTTTGTGATTTGTGGGTGCTCAGCATTGCTGTATATTTAGTTTTGGAAACCAGAGTAAGCTGAAACCCCCTGAGGCCTGGGTAAACCAGAACAGGAGCTTTCTGGCAGTGGGGTAGGACAAGAAAACAAAGCAAAACTGCTCTTATTGGTTAAGGCAGGAAACACCCTACAAGAAAACAAAGCAAAACTTCTCATTGGTTGAGAGTAGGAAACACCCCACAGAAAGAGTATAAAAGTATAGGTTTCCCCTCCTCCATCAGACAACGCAGGAAGAAGCCACGAGGGAGTAACTTTCAGGTTGTATGGCCTTGTCTCCTTGAATGCGCATTCATGTTCTCTTTGTTCTCTCTTTCTTTCTTTCTCTCTCTGTCTTCTCATATGAGATCATAATATATATATATAGCTTATAAAATATAACAAATGTATTCTGTGACTTTTAAACTTATGATAAATTAAACTGGTTTGGAACTTTAAATTATGTGCGTTTGTCGTATTTTAAGTGTATACAGCGTATCTCCTTTTCTGATCCAAAGTGTAATCAAACAACGAACTTGGGGCGAATAAGAGCAAAAGCCAACACTACTTTGAGTTTGGCAGAATATTTTCTAGTCAATACAAAAAGTGCACAAACAAAATGGTTAATGATACATAATGTCATTTATTCTGTTTAAAAGAGAGGTTTTCTAAATNATATATATATATAGGGAACCCTCGAGTTACGACACCTCCGAGCTACGGCAACTCAGACTTACGATTTTCCTTTTTGAAAGAATGCCGTTGACATACGGCAAAAAAACGGACACGATCAAGGTACATTAGAAGTATGTAATCGATATACGGCAAAAAAAGCGCGCCACTACGGCAAGCGGCAAGGTGGGGGAGGGGTACAGTACCTTGGCTGTTCGCGTATGACAGTGCGCATGACCGTGACGTAGGGGTGGGGCGACACTGCCGTACTATTTAAAGGGACGCGCCATCTTGACCACGTTGTTGAGTTTCGGCGAGAGTGAGAACAGCAAACGTACGTACTATCGATCTATCATCATTTAGTATAGCATTCATTCACTTAGCATTAGCGACAGCTAGGATTAGGTTTAGCGAGAGGTATTTTATTAGCGACAGTTAGCATAGGTTTAGCGAGAGGTATTTTATTAGCCACAGTTAGGATTAGGTTTAGCGAGAGGTATTTTATTAGCCACAGTTAGCATAGGTTTAGCGAGCAGTATTTTATTAGCCACAGTTAGCATAGGTTTAGCGAGAGGTATTTTATTAGCCAGAGTTAGCATAGGTTTAGCGAGAGGTATTTTATTAGCCACAGTTAGGATTAGGTTTAGCGAGAGTGTTTTTTGTAGCGACAGTTAGCATAGGTTTAGCAAGTTTTTTTTTTTTGGTGATGTTTTCACCATCATCAGTCAGGTAAGGACAAGATGTTTGTCATTTTCATGTTGTCTTTGCAGGCAGGTAATAGTCCAGCTGTAAGTGCACATGTTCCTTTTTGTGTTGCTGTAATTTCTACACCGCTCACAGCTCACATCGTGGACTTTCCTCATGGATGGACAAGTGTCCACTCTGTCCTGCCTGCCTCCCTCCCTCTAGCACCTCTCCATCTACACATTCACCATCATCAGTCAGGTAAGGAAAAGATGTTTGTCATTTTCATGTTGTCTTTGCAGGCAGGTCATAGTCCAGCTGTAAGTGTACATGTTCATTTTTGTGTTGCTGTAATTTCTTCACAGCTCACATCGTGGACTTTCCTCATGGATGGACGTCTGTCCACTCTGTCCTACCTCTGTCGTCCTGGACGTCAGTCCTGCCTGTCTCTGGTGTCCTTCCATCTGCCTCGATCCATCACCTGTGTGTCAAAACCTTCTGCATCTACGACTGCTGCAAAAACAAAAAAACACACCTTTTGTGATGGACAGAACTGCTCACATCAGGACCACTCACCTGAGCTCACACCTGGCCTAAAATGTTCCCATCATTCATGGTTGAGCACTGGCTAAGCAGTTCCATCTGATCCAGGTTTGAACTTGAGAAAAACATCAGTGTCTACCTACACTTCAGTCAAAGTAAGGACATTTTGTTTCCTATTTCTGTTGCTTCTTGCTTTTTTAGAGTTCATGGACTTTTTTTTCATGCACATGGACATGGACTGCACACCAACGCACTGGTTTCAAAAACATGATGGTTGCAACCTGTTTCTGATGGATGTGATTTTATGCTAATTTGGTGCTGATTCATGTCAATAAGCTGATGCTGCTGATGCTGCTGCTGCTGCTGCTGCTGATGATGGATGGATGGATGGATGGATGGATAGATGGATAGATGTTATTTTATGCTGATTTGCTGCAGTTCTGATGTTAATAGCTGCTGTGCTCTTTTGAGAAGTGTTCATGTTTCATGGTTGACATCATTTTGCTGATGGATGGATGTTATTTTATGCTGATTTGCTGCTGTTCTGATGTTAACAGCTGCTGTGCGCTTTTGAGAAGTGTTCATGTTTCATGGTTGACATCATTTTGCTGATGGATGGATGGATGGATGGATGTTATTTTATGCTGATTTGCTACAGTTCTGATGTTAACAGCTGCAGTGCTCTTTTGAGAAGTGTTCATGTTTCATGGTTGACATTGTTTGCTGATGGATGGATGGATGTTATTTTATGCTGATTTGCTGCTGTTCTGATGTTAACAGCTGCTGTGCTCTTTTGAGAAGTGTTCATGTTTCATGGTTGACATCATTTTGCTGATGGATGGATGTTATTTTATGCTGATTTGCTGCAGTTCTGATGTTAACAGCTGCAGTGCTCTTTTGAGAAGTGTTCATGTTTCATGGTTGACATCGTTTGCTGATGGATGGATGGATGGATGGATGTTATTTTATGCTGATTTGCTGCTGTTCTGATGTTAACAGCTGCTGTGCTCTTTTGAGAAGTGTTCATGTTTCATGGTTGACATCATTTTGCTGCTGTGCTCTTTTGAGAAGTGATGTGCTGTTCTGAATAGCACTGTCTAACATTGCTGTACAGTACTTGTACATGCTGTTCAGGTTTTGTGTGTTTATGGATGAATGTGTGGTGTAATGTGTTAGCAAAGTGTTTGTAAATAAAGTTCTGTGCATGTTTATGGCCGGTATGTCCGCTTGTTCAGTCTCATGCCGTTAAATGTGTGCGCGGCGCTCCGTTAGCGGTATAGCCGCGACGTACGTCAGAAATGTGGACCTACGATCGGCACGTGTTTTTGGTCCGTGAGGTACGACAACATCGACCTAAGTTACAACCTTAGGTCCGGAACCCTGACGTAACTCGAGGGTTCCCTGTATATAGTATATATATACAGTATATATATATAGTATAGATAATATATATATATATATATATATATATATATATATATATACAGTTTATATATATATAGTATAGATAATATATATATACATACATATATATATACACATATATATACATATATATACATATACTTACACATATATACATATATATACATATATACAGTACACATATATACATACATATATATACATNATAATAATAATAATAATAATAATAATAATAATAATAATAATAATAATAATAATAATAATAATAATAATAATAATAATAATAATAATAATAATAATAATAATAATAATAATCATTTTATTTAAAAGCGCCTTTCAGGACACCCAAGGACACTTAACAAACCAATACAGTGCAAACATTATCAGTGACAAATTGAAATATAAAATACATAAAGATTATAAAATGCAAAATAATAAAAATACATTTAGTAAAGTTAATGATAAGCTAGTCTAAAGAGATGTGTTTTCAGGGCAGTCTTGAACAGAGAAAGGGAGGTGGTGTTTCGAAGGTCTGGCGGTAGAGCGTTCCAGAGGTGAGGGGCAGAGCAGGTGAAGGCCCTGCTCCCCATGGTGGAGAGGCGGGCAGAGGGTACATGGAGATGTAGCGAAGAGGAGGATCTGAGAGAGCGTGATGGGATGGAGATTTGTAGGAGGTCAGATAGATAAGGAGGGGCAAGGTTGTGGATAGATTTGAATGTGAGAAGTAGAATTTTGAAGATGATGCGTGATTTAACACTACTTTGACTGAAGGCCTTGTTATACTTGGGCCGTCGGCCCGTCGGATGTCTTTTACCCCCCGTTGAGTGAGCAAACATTGCGCAACTTTTGGCCGCACTCCCGCTGTGATCCCCCGGTGCAAGCGCTTCGTGTACATAGCCCCCAAGCAGAACTCCGAGAAGCCGACGATGCGGCTCGCAGCGTGTGATTGGTTCAAAGTTTGTGGGCGTTTTTTGTTGTTGCTTTGACAGACATTTGAAGAGAAACTTGTCTGTACCGTGCGCCTCAGCACACTACCCAACACACTCACACACACACACACACCAAAGCATGTGCGCGCCTGCATGCACCCTTTAAAACAACGCAAACTCCGCTGTTAGACAACGAGTCCTGGTGGTCGAGTGGTTAAAATGTTGCGTTACAACTCCAAAGGACGCGAGTTTGAATCATGGTTGAGTTTTTTTTAATTTTTACAATACTTTGCCTTCAGTCCCAAAGCTCATGAGTTCAAGTCCCGCATGGTACAACGATTTTTTTTTATTTATTCATTCCAGATTAAAAAAGCACAAGAAAACTATTTACAAAACGGCAAGAAATAAAACAATGCATTAAATGAAAGGAATCAGACGAAGAAAATAATCTTATCTGCCCCTTCTCAAACTATTTTTTTTTCAAACACTCTTTTATTGGATAAAAAAAGAAGAATGTGTTAACCACAGCCTGTGGTTAACACATTCTTCTTTCTTCACAGGCATATTAACTACTTTTTTTATCCAATAAAAGACAAATGTAAAATTAGTTGTTTGAATCGAGTGTTTGAAAAAAAAAATAGTTTGAGAAGGGGCAGATAAGATTATTTTCTTCGTCTGATTCCTTTCATTTAATGCATTGTTTTATTCCTTGCTGTTTTGTAAATAGTTTTCTTGTGCTTTTTTAATTTGGAATGAATAATAAATAAAAAAAATGTTGTACCATGCGGGACTTGATCCCATGAGCTTTGGGACTGAAGGCAGATACTTTATCCATTGAGCTATCCAGGCATATTAGTTTAGCATTGTCAACTTCTCCTTTAAAAGTGGGCAGTTCATTCGAACCCCCTTAACCCCCCTTGCCTACGCCAATGCAAAGGCTTTATCCATTGAGCTATCCAGGAACACCTACAGCAACACTCTCTGTATGAGAAGTTCCAGTCTGGATTCAGAGCAGCTCACAGTACTGAGACTGCATTGTTGAGAGTAACGAATGATGTCCTCATGGCTGCTGACACTGGTTCTCCCTCCATCCTTGTCCTCCTTGACCTCACTGCAGCCTTCGACACTGTGGACCATAGTATCCTCCTCCACCGTCTTCATGTGGAGGTCGGTCTCTGTGACACTGTCCTGGACTGGTTCAGATCTTTCCTCTCCAATAGGCTGGAATGTGTCAGTCTTGGCAATGCCACTTCCCAGACAGTCGGTGTCTCCTGTGGTGTACCTCAGGGGTCAGTTCTGGGGCCCCTGCTGTTTTCCCTTTACATGCTGCCTTTGGGTCAAATTATTAATCAGTTCAACATTTCCTTTCACTGCTATGCCGACGACACACAACTTTACATCAGGACTGGAGCATCATCATCATCCCTATCTCCATCTTCACTCACTGCTCTCACTGCACTCACTGCTCTCTCTGCCTGCCTGGAGGAAATAAAGGCATGGATGAATCAAAACTTTCTTCAACTGAACTGCTCCAAGACCGAGGCCATATTGATTGGCACCCCTCACCAGATACAAGCATCAACTTTAACAACAATCTCCTTCTCTGGTCAAGACATCCCCCTCTCCACCTCTGTTACAAATCTTGGAATAAAAATGGACTCTCATCTCACATTTGAAAATCACATTAAGCATCTGTTTAAAACCTGCTTCTTCCATCTTCGAAACATCTCCAGACTTCGCCCATCTCTGACTTTTTCTGATGCTGAGAAACTCGTCCATGCCTTTGTCTCCTCCAGGCTCGACTACTGCAACTCCCTGTTTATTGGTATCCCTGGCAAAAACATTCAGAAGCTTCAATATATTCAAAACAGTGCAGCTAGGATTCTGTTGAGAGTTCGCAAATTTGATCATATTACACCCATTCTCCATAACCTCCATTGGCTTCCTGTCACCTACAGAATTCAATATAAAACTGCTCTCATTACCCATCAATGCTTGCACGGCACTTCACCTGACTATCTAAAGGACATTCTTGCACCATATTCATCCACCCGGTCTCTACGGTCACAGAACAGTAATTTACTTCATATTCCTCGGACCAAATTGAGGACCATGGGAGACCGAGCATTCTGTGTGGCTGCCCCCCGCCTGTGGAACTCCCTCCCTGATGACCTGAGAGCTCCACAGTCACTGGTTGACTTTAAAAGCGGCATTAAGACTTTTCTTTTTAAGCAAGCCTATTCTGCCTCCACATGATTTTATCTTTGATCTTAGCTGATATCTTTATTGATTTTACTTGATTTTATCACTTGTTTTATTTTATTTATTTTTTAAGCAAGCCTAAATCTACATGATTTTATCTTTGATCTTAGTCGATATTATTGTTGATTTTATTTGATTTTATCACTTGTTTTATTTTTTATCTTTACCTTGTTACACATTGTAGCACTTTGAGATTTTCATTAATGAAAAGTGCATTACAAATTGAATTCATTATTATTATTATTATTATCCAGGCACATTAGTTTAGCATTGTCAACTTCTCCTTTAAAATGAACCGCCCCCCGAAAAATTCTGGCTACGCCCATGTAAAACAAGGTTGGTTCCCATGCTACGGTTGCCATTTGGAAGTTCTACAAGATCCCGAGAGAATGTTAGGAGAGCACACTTTTTCCATGGACTTAAAGTTGATTATGACTTAAATGCAGTCACAATTTGCAGAACAAACAAAGGTAATGTGTATGGATGCAATAATGATCTCGAGCTAGCCAGGAGTTGAAACTAGAATCTTCTAATCCATAGTCAGACGCGTTATCCATTGCGCCACTAGCCCTTTACATCATGTTAATCATCGCTTTAAACCATGGCAGACAATGTTGTGATTCAAGCCCACATAAGGAGAAGGTGCAGAACTGTATGTTTGACAAACACGCTTAAGCCATCATGGACAAGTCTGATTCCCCGATAAGTCAATTATCAGGTAATGCAAAATAGAAGGGGAGCTGCATAATAGTCATTTTTTTCCATTCCAAAGGCCTATAGCGACATGAGAATGTCAATATGTTAATTCTGCAAAGTTGTCTTGTAGGAAAATGTATTTATTTTTGTTGAGCTCTATTTAACGTGAGTGAAATGGAGAAAGATAGGCATGTTGTGAGCCATGTGAGAACATGGCCACTTTTTGTGGTAGCATAATGAGATGACTAGCACAAGTTGAAAATATGCAGATGCCCCGTGTGAGGGTTGAACTCACGACCTTCAGATTATGAGACTGAACACTACCTACTGCGCCAACGAGGCCATGAAGCAATAAGCGATGTGAACGTTGTTCTGCTAGAAACATCCCATAGCCTATCTTTTTGTCACTCCGTACTTTGGTTGACCTCATGTCATCACATGATCGCTTGTGTCCATGAAAACAAAGCTCATCATTTCAAACCTATGGATACGATGGAATCTCACAGATCTCTACCAGTGTCTTTTACAGGGGTGTATTTTTCCATCAGTGTTTTTGGAAATGCTAATCAAGGGATGCACTGGAGGAGCTTATGGGACTTCAAAAAATCTACACACATTTGGTTTTATCCACATTCCAACAGGAGTTGCAGGACCTTAATTCCACTGAGTCATGTCCATTCTCTTTTCTTCAATAATGTAAGTATTTCATAACATTTAAGAGCTCTGCGTATCTTAATACTTTGTCTGTGACAGAGATTTCATTAGTAGTTTAAAAATAATATTGGCAATAGAGGCATTATCATCGGATCTAGCATGGCAATGCATGTCCATCCATGTCAACGTTGTGTTGTAGTAAAGCAGCAAGAAACTACAAAGATAGAGAAAAACATTACATAACCTGACCCTTGTTGAGTCTACCAATCGTTATAAAAAAAGTTTTTGCTCTGTTTCTCAAGACCTATAATTTTAATGTGGCATATTTGATACTGTTAGGACCAGAATCTTGGATACAAGGAAAACTCTTCAAAGTTGTTCCACAGTTTTTAAAGACTGCTTCACTTCTGTCACATTTTTATTTGGGGGTCTAGGACATTTGTAACTAGTTAGGCACACTGCCACTCAGATCACACGTGGATCATTGATGCTGCTAAACATTGTATGCCTCATAGTCATGGGTCAGTTGTTTACATAGCTGACCAAGATGCAAGCTTTTTGGATCATACAGTTCAAGTGAAAAAAATGATGGCACAGGTGAAATAAAACAAGGTTGGTTCCCATGCTACGGTTGCCATTTGGAAGTTCTACAAGATCCCGAGAGAATGTTAGGAGAGCACACTTTTTCCATGGACTTAAAGTTGATTATGACTTAAATGCAGTCACAATTTGCAGGACACACAAAGGTAATGTGTATGGATGCAATAATGATGTCGAGCTAGCCAGGAGTTGAACCTAGAATCTTCTGATCCGTAGTCAGACGCGTTATCCATTGCGCCACTAGCCCTTTACAGCATGTTAATCATCGCATTAAACCATGGCAGAAAATGTTGTGATTCAAGCCCACATAAGGAGAAGGTGCAGAACTGTATGTTTGACAAACACGCGTAAGCCATCGTGGACAAGTCTGATTCCCCGATAAGTCAATGATCAGGTAATGCGAAATAGAAGGGGAGCTGCATAATAGTCATTTTTTTCCATTCCAAAGGCCTATAGCGACATGAGAATGTCAATATGTTAATTCTGCAAAGTTGTCTTGTAGCAAAATGTATTTATTTTTGTTGAGCTCTATTTAACGTGAGTGAAATGGAGGAAGATAGGCATGTTGAGAGCCATGTGAGAACATGGCCACATTTTGTGGTAGCATAATGAGATGACTAGCACAAGTTGAAAATGTGACATGCCCCATGTGAGAACATGGCCACATTTTGTGGTAGCATAATGAGATGACTAGCACAAGTTGAAAATGTGCACATGCCCCGTGTGAGGGTTGAACTCACGACCTTCAGATTATGAGACTGACGCGCTGCCTACTGCGCCAACGAGGCCATGAAGCAATAAGCGATGTGAACGTTGTTCTGCTAGAAACATCCCATAGCCTCTATCTTTTTGTCACTCCGTACTTTGGTTGACCTCATGTCATCACATGATCGCTTGTGTCCATGAAAACAAAGCTCATCATTTCAAACCTATGGATACGATGGAATCTCACAGATCTCTACCAGTGTCTTTTACAGGGGTGTATTTTTCCATCAGTGTTTTTGGAAATGCTAATCAAGGGATGCACTGGAGGAGCTTATGGGACTTCAAAAAATCTACACACATTTGGTTTTATCCACATTCCAACAGGAGTTGCAGGACCTTAATTCCACTGAGTCATGTCCATTCTCTTTTCTTCAATAATGTAAGTATTTCATAACATTTAAGAGCTCTGCGTATCTTAATACTTTGTCTGTGACAGAGATTTCATTAGTAGTTTAAAAATAATATTGGCAATAGAGGCAATTTCATCGGATCTAGCATGGCAATGCATGTCCATCCATGTCAACGTTGTGTTGTAGTAAAGCAGCAAGAAACTACAAAGATAGAGAAAAACATTACATAACCTGACCCTTGTTGAGTCTACCAATCGTTATAAAAAAAGTTTTTGCTCTGTTTCTCAAGACCTATAATTTTAATGTGGCATATTTGATACTGTTAGGACCAGAATCTTGGATACAAGGAAAACTCTTCAAAGTTGTTCCACAGTTTTTAAAGACTGCTTCACTTCTGTCACATTTTTATTTGGGGGTCTAGGACATTTGTAACTAGTTAGGCACACTGCCACTCAGATCACACGTGGATCATTGATGCTGCTAAACATTGTATGCCTCATAGTCATGGGTCAGTTGTTTACATAGCTGACCAGGATGCAAGCTTTTTGGATCATACAGTTCAAGTGAAAAAAATGATGGCACAGGTGAAATAAAACAAGGTGGGTTCCAATGCTAAGGTTGCCATTTGGAAGTTCTACAAGATCCCGAGAGAATGTTAGGAGAGCACACTTTTTCCATGGACTTAAAGTTGATTATGACTTAAATGCAGTCACAATTTGCAGGACACACAAAGGTAATGTGTATGGATGCAATAATGATGTCGAGCTAGCCAGGAGTTGAACCTAGAATCTTCTGATCCGTAGTCAGACGCGTTATCCATTGCGCCAAAGCTGGGGAACAATAGTCTGTTTAGGGGGGGGAAGAAAGGAGGGAAGGGGGAAGAAGAGGGGGAAGAAAGGGGGGAAGAAAGAGGAAAGTCGTGGGTTCGATTCCAGCAGTCGCCATGTCATTTTTTTGGAAAAAAATTCCCACAATTAATGTTTAAGTGTTATGAAGTAACATTTGGGTTTTTTGTATCTTGAAAATTTTTTAAATGCTTTTTTTGTACAAATAGTGTACCATAGTACCCCGGTACTCTAATTTAAAACACAACACTTTTTATTTGTCATAAAAGGCTTTCTTTTTAAAACTTTATTGATAAATTGCTTAATTAATTAAGCTTTTTCATTCTACTAATATATTCATATTAATGTGTTAAATTATACTGTATATTATATACTTGATACAGTATATTTTAATGTCCTTAATCATACCCAGTGCTTTTTTTAATTTTCACTGCAAAACAATGACTGAAACTAAAATATTCTTTTACAGTGTCTTTCCTAAAGTACTTTTTGAGTGAAGTGAATGATGTGTTGTTTCTAGTGTATGCTTAAAATTATTACCAATAATTCAGAATTAGCAGCAGCTAATATTTACTCACAGTAAAAGACCGGAGACCTTATCGGTTTCAAAGAACCAAATATTTATTCATCAACAATTAAGATAGTGAATTAAACATTTTTAGTTAGTCCAAAAACATTGTAGCATTTAGTTGCAACACCTTTCCACTGAAGTCTCCCATTTATTTTTCTTAAATCAAGAAATTTGTGGTTTGCTGAAGGAATTAAATCCTTTTATTTTATGGTTTGTAGAATTATTTGGTATACATAATGACAATAAGAATAAATATCTGTATTATCAACCCAAAACAAACTAAATAACACTCTGTACTATATACAATGAAACAGTTTGTGAAGTTATTTAAAATAAAGAAAGTGTTTATGTTTTCTTTTTAATTTGTTCCAGCCACTGCTCTTTAGTGAGACTTTCATTAGAGGGACAGTGCATTTGCCCTCTATATTGGCTGTGTCCTGTTTCAGCAATTCTGAACTGCCCGCATTTTTTGCACGTGTTGTGCAAAACTCTGCGTGTCAGTTTTCGGGGTGCTCTCTGAGGATGAGTGGGCTGTTCTGGGAGCTGGAGCAGGGGCCAGAACAGG